>PVKP010003413.1:0-109257 GCA_004027715.1 Plecturocebus donacophilus | reverse complement strand
GCAAACTGACACAAGAACAGAAAACCAAACACCTCATGTTCTCACTCATAGGTGGGTGTTGAACAATGAGAACACATGGACACAGGGAGGAGAGCATCACACACTGGGGTCTGTTGGGGGGTGGGGGGCTGGGGAGGGACAGCATGGGGTGAGGAGGTAGGGGAGGGATAACACTGGGAGAAATGCCTGTTGTAGGTGACAAGGGTATGGAGACAGCAAACCACCATAGCATGTGTGTACCTATGCAGCAATCTTATGAGATCTGCACATATACCCCAGAACTTAAAATACAATTTAAAAAAAAGTATGTGGCACCTCCCAACACTTCCTCCTACTCCCGTCATGTGGCGTGCTGGCCCCTGCTTTGTCTTCTGTCACGGTTATAAGTTCCCTGAAGGCCGGACATGGAGGCTCACACCTGTCAACCCAGCACTTTGGGAGGCTGCGGCAGGTGGATCACCTAAGGTCAGGAGTTTGAGACCAGCCTGGCCAACAGGATGAAACCCTGTCTCTTCTAAAAATATCAAAAAGTAGCTGGGTATGGTGGGGTGCGCCTATAATCCCAGCTACTTTGGGGGCTGAGGCAAGAGAAATCCCTTGAACCTGGGAGGCGGAGGTTGCAGTGAGTCAAGATCGTGCCACTGCACTCCAGCCTGAGCAACAGGGAGACACTCCAGCTCAAAATCAAAAATATTTTTAAAAAAAGGAAAATAAAAAGAAGTTCTCTGAGGCCCAGAAGCTGATGTCACCATGCTTCCTGTACAGCCTGCAGAACTGTGAGCTGACTAAATGTTTTTTCTTTATGAATTATCCAGTCTCAGGTATATCTTTTTAGCAATGTTAGAATGGACTAATATAGTTAGCAAACATGAGAAGGAGGAGCATGAAAGACAGTTCTAGAGACGAATATGAGCCTAAAGAAAGCAAAACAACATCAATGAAAAAAATGAGGTAAAATCTATAAGATCTACCTGCAGTATTTCACCGCTGGCACCACTGGAATCCTCCTTTTGCTGAGTAGTTTGAGTCGAAATGACTTTTGTAGAGACTGATTCTAGTGATTCTCCATAAAACTGCTGATAATCCTGATGCTTTTTCATGAAATCAAGAACATGAGGATCTCTAGATTGCTCTGAAATAGAAAGACTTAAAATGTAAACATGTATTTTAAAATATTGCTAAATATTTGTGCTACTCATGCATTATTTTTTTTAACTCCAGAATAATAATTCAGTCTTTGCCAATGAGGTCAGACTATCATATGCTGACAAAATAATTCCCTGTATTATTTGAAGAAGAGAGAAGACAAATAGCTCTGCTGATGTCCTTCTCCAAGTACCTGGACATTGTCTCTGTCAGTTGGCAGAAGAGGAGAAGAGGCAGGTTGGAGGCAGTCTAATAGCACATTCACCTAGAACGGGGTCTACAAACTAGGTCCACGTGATCCAATCTGATCAGTACATTTTTTAAAATTAGTTACACTCTAAATCATTATATTAGTACCTACATCATACTCTCAATTTTTGCCTCTTGGTTTGCAAAGTATAAAATATTTATTGCTTAAACCTTTTGGAAAAAGTTTGTTGACCCCAGACCTAAAATGTTGTTTGTATTCCTGAAAAGGAAAACCTCTATTTCTGGTAGAGGTTTCAAATATTTAGGAGCTTACAGCTGACAGATGCTGATACCAATTATCTCACACCATGCAAAAATTCCAATGACATGGTAAATTCCAGGAAGCAAAGTTAGACTCACTTGAAACCTATGGAACACTCTTTACAAACATAAAAGATATAAGTAAGCTGTTGTTTTGTTGGTTTGGATGTTGCTGTTGTTCCTCATGTCTATGTATGTGATCACAAACCAAACCACTCTGGAAGCACACAATGCAGAATCTTGGTAGACATTTACATAACCAGGCTTCTTCCTATATGCGGTTGGCATGCTTACTTGACTTATTTCTAGACTTTTCTGAAAAGTTGTACTAGTTCTGAAAAGGGTAGAAATGAACATGGGATTGGAGTAAGATACTAAAAGAATGAACCAGGAAGAATATATCTAGGAATTTATTTCCTTCGAACCCATTTTTGTTTCAGGGGCTTTACTTTTTGCAGATTCAACCCCTCCTCATTACTGAGTTTTCATAGGCACAATTATGCTAGTACCTAGCACCATGCTATCAACCAGACAATAGCAGGAAAAGGGCTAAAATTTTAGGAAGACTATGGCTGTATCAGCATATTTACTTCAAGGTATAAACAGATTCCTAAAACCATCAACTATCTTTCCACTTAAACAGCATCTGATATTTTCATGACAATACCATGCATGTGTATGTCCTTAAAAGATTAATAAGTATTTATTTGAATTCACAGACACATCTGTGTGCATACATGCATGTGCACACCAGACAATGTAATAGGATTTTTTTCAGACAGCATGCTTCCCTACAGTGCCTCTTCAATTTTATATATATATATATTATACGTATATTATATATAATATATATATTTATACATATATTATATTTATATACTGATCTCATTATAATATACTGATCTCAATGTGTGTGTGTGTGTGTATATATATATACTGATCTCATTCAAAATATAATGTATTTATAATGTAACGTCTTTTCACTGTTCACAAAAAGAGCAGCAAAGGTAATGCGTATAAGCTCTATTTGATTGTAGTTACAGAGCTCACCATCAATGCGACACTTGATCCTGTCATAGTCGTCACTAAGGAGTCTTTGAGCATGCCAGTGCAAAAGCTCCTCAGATGTCCTTTGTGGAAACAGTAAAGGAACAACTGGGTCATCACTGTAAAAATAATAAATAATTTTTTTAAATGTTAGGCTTTTTGAATTTTAGCACAAACTTCAGGCTATGATAACATAGAAACTGTAAAACCTCTTTTTCTATTTTTGTGATATAATATGGGTCATAAAACTTCAAAGACATAAAAACCCCGAATTTCTGCCATTCGTGTAACAGTCACATCCTCATCAACAACTATTTAGTAAACTTTATAGCTGAAGTAATTTTACTGTAAGTTCAAAATAATAAAGATTTTTATATAGTAATGTTCAAATCATATTGACATATTAGATGTTACAATTACTTAAATGTATTACAGTAACATTACTATATAGAATTTACCATATCCCAATATGATATGTTACATAGACATTTTGATGAGTCATTCATTACACAAGTATTTTAGAGTTAATAGCACTAAATTAGGCACTTCGTTAACTCTATACCTCTTTAGAACAGGCAAATCCTTCATCATGTCTCCAACAAACTCATCAATTACAGAAGATGTCATCGGAATAAAACCCACACTAGGCAACTTTTCCAAGGATATTTCTGAAAGCAAATATAAAATTAAGATGAGAGGAAAGGTGTAACTATACTATTTGAATTTTGAACATTATTTGTAAAATTTCAAATATATAATATTTTACCTAAATGTTATGTTTACCAAGTTAGAGCTTCCAAATGAGATATTCCTCAAACCAAACATGTTGTAGCAAGCAAGTATACTGAAAATTAGTATACAGCCATTTACATATGTACGTAGATGGCTGCAGATCACTAGATAGACAAACATGTAGGTTTCCATTTCCAAATACATATTCTTTTTTATTATTTTACAATATGAAGAATGTGTCACAGCATAGTAATAACAGCACTTGAAAAAAGAAGCACCACTCAGCATTCACCTACATAAAAGCCTCCATGAAAATTAAATGACAAAAAATAGGAAAAATAATAAAAGTATTTTATTTATCACCAAATACTCTTTGGAGCCCTGTTGAATTTTTATTTTCATAGTTCCTATATATGGCTTACATGTTGAATATAATAGACTAGAGGTTTTTTAATTTAGCTTTGTTCATAACTGTAGAGGAAAAAATACAATCTTTCACCTCCCTTACTCCTAAATTCTAGGCAATAACCTTCTGCCAGTGTATCTACAATTCCCATTTGCATTCTTCTTGCATTGTTCACTCTCCTTTGGGATCATTTCCTTCTCCCTGAATTGTATCATATACAAATACTTTTAATGAGGATATGATGCTAGCTAACTCAGTTCTTGCGTATCTGAAAATATCTATATTATTTCCTCATTCTTAAGTCATACTTATGCTGATTACACTATCACCCAACAACCATTATTTTGTCTCATTACTTAAAAGATATTATTCCATTACCATCATGCATTTGTTGTTATTGTTGAGAAGTCTGCTAGCAATTTAACTTTTATTTCTTTGTAGGTAACTGTTTTCTAATTCTTAGGAAAACATTGTTTGTGATATGCTGCAGTTGCATTATAATATGTCTAGTGGTGTGTGTGTGTGTGTGTTTGTGTGTGTGTGTGTGTGTGTGTGTGTGTATGTGTAGGTCCTATGTGGAACTCATTTCTGCATCCTAACTCCAGGTATTTGTATCTTTCCTTAAATCAAAACAATTTATTTTCAGTCATTATCTATGGACATTTCTTCCTCTGAGGACTCTGTCCTCTGCTTCTGAAACTCCAATTGGCCATGTGATTGACCTAAGGAATCCAAAGGCTTAGAGAAATTGGAAGGTTAGAGTAGATTCATCATGTAAGATCTGCTCACTCAACCCGTGAGGGTGCAGAAAACACACCTTCCACCACAACTATGAGAAATAAAATTGTAAGGGGAACCCCAGAATTCCAGAATAGCTTCATAGCTACTCTGCTGTGTAAGTGAAAACTGCTACCAGCAGCTGGGATCCCTAAATGCAACAGGGATAATTCCATCCTGGGGTGGCAGGGGCCAAGTGGCAGCACTGAATCACTAAAGATAAGGTAGTTACGGTTACCATAATGGACGGCAAAGCCAAAGCAGTAATCTGAATAGTCTGATTCACAGAAACCTACAGCATTGGCTAGCTGGTCATAGTGTTCCTAGAAAAAAACAATAGATGGGCATTCCACTAAATTCTAAATTGATCTGTATAAAAGGAAGAGTTCTAGGGTAAGTGCACAAATGCCTAACTTAAATCACCAAAGTCGTGGCTCCTTAAACAGTTCCTAAACATAAGCCTGTTACAGACCCAGAACCCCTTGATTGAAGGGGAGGCAGAGCCCCTTTAAGAAGGCCCCTGCGACACTGCCAAAACTCATACTGCGCGTCTTTCTCCAGTCTTCCTCCAAGAGACCGACTGCCATTTATCAGGGCAACTGTCCACTGGAGAAGGGGAAATCATCCAACTTTTCAGGGGATTACTGGATATTGGTCCTGAACTGGCACCAATTCCAGGAGACCCAGAATGTCACTGTGCCCCCAAGCCCCCACCCTCAGTCAGTAAGGGCTTGTGGAGGTCAGGTGACTGATTAAGTCTTCTCTCACTCAAGTTCATCTCACAGTGGGTCCCTGAATCTATTGTGTGGTTATTTCATCAGTTTCAGAATGCATTAACTGGGACAGACATACTCAGCAACTAGACAAATCCCCAAGTTGGTTCCCTGACCTGTGGAACAAGGGCTTATAGAAGCCACTAGAACTGCCTATACTTAGAAAAATCATAAGCCAAATGTAATACTGCATGCCTGGAGGGTTTGCAGAGATTAATGCCACCGTTAAGGACTTGAAAAGTACAGGAGTGGTGATTTTCCTCACACCCACATTCAACTTGACTATTTGGCCCATGCAGAAAGACAGATGGATTCTGGAGATTGCCAGTAGATTTCTGTAAATTTAGCCCTATGATGACTCCAACTGCAGCTGCTGTTCCAGAGATAGTTTTATTGTTTGAGTGAAACAATACAACTCCTGGTACCAGGTAGGCAGCTCTCGAGCTGGCAAATGCTTTTTTCTTTACCTGTTAATAAAGATCACCAGCAACAGTTTTCTTTCAGCTGGGAAGGCCAGAAAATATACCTTCACTGTCCTACCCAAGCACAATGATTTTTCTAGAAGAAAATTTTTTCTTCCACAAAGCATCTCACTGGTCCATCACATAGTTGATATTATACTGCTCAGATATACCGAATAAGAAGTAGACACTACTTGACATATCGATAAGACATTTGTATGTCAAAAATGGGAAATAAATTCAGCAAAAATTCAGAGACTTTCCATCTCAGCAAAATTTGTTGATGGTGTAAAATGAATGGAAGAGTTTCAAGGATGTTCCAACTCTGCAAAATGCGTAGGCGTACAATGGTGTAGGGCATATCAAGATACCCTTTCTTAGGCGAAAGGTGGTTGATGCATCTGAACCCTCCTATAATAAAGCATAATGCCTGGGGGGGGCCTTTGTGAATTTGGAAAGCAACATATTTCTCACTAAGGTGTGCTATTCTGGCTTATTTATCAACTGACCTGAAAAGCTGCTAGTTTTTATTAAAGCCAAGAACAAGAGAAGGCTCTGCAACATGTCCAGGCTGACATGATTGCAGGTTGATTATACTAGATGGCTTCCCTCTGGATCTGGTGACCTTCCCTGCATGCAATGTTTCTGCCAAAACCACCATCCTTGGACTTACAGAACCCTTATCTTCTGGCTCTGCATTCAAGTTCTCCTGTTCTTATTAGAATAGCAGTTATTACATTAGGCCTCACCCTAATCCGGAATCACCTTATCTTAACTTGATTTCCTCTGCAAAGACCCTATTTCAAAGTAAGGTCACATTCACAGGTAGTGGGAATTAGGACTTGAACCTGTGCAGTGGCACGATCTCATCTCACTGCAACTTCCATCTCCTGGGTTCAAGCAATTCTCCTGCCTCAGCCTCCCGAGTAGCTGAGACTACAGGCATGTGCCACTACATCTGGCTAATTTTTTGTATTTTTAGTAAAGACAGGGTTTCAACATGTTAGCCAGGATGGTCTTGATCTCCTGACCTCATGATCTGCCTGCCTCGTCCTCTCAAACTGCTGGGATTACAGGCGTGAGCCACCGCACCTGGCCCCAGGTTTTTAGACAAAGCTTTGTTCCTTTAACCAATTGCAAATGAAAGCATCTCCAAATCTACCTATAATCTGTAAGCCCCTGCTTCAAGATATCCTGCCTTTGGGGGCCACTGTATACCTCCCCTATATTGATTTATGTCTTTGCCTGTAACTCCTGCCTCCCTGAAATGTATAGAACCAAACTGTAATCCAACCACCTCAGGGCCATTTCCTCATGGCTTCTTGGGATTGCCTCTTGCCCAGGCTACAGTCGCCAATATTAGCTCAAAATAAACTTCTTTAAAATATTTTACGAAGTGTGATTTTTCCATTAACAGTATGGTTTTTAATTCAGAGCCTCCAGAAGAAACCAATTTTGATTTCAGACATTAACCTCCAGACCTGTAAGAGAATAAACCTCTGGGCAGACACTCTGGCTTATGCCTGTAATCCTAGCACTTTGGGAGACCGAGGTGGGTGGATTGCCTGAGCTCAGGAGTTCAAGACCAACCTGGGGTACATGAAGAAACCCCGTCTCTACTAAAAATACAAAAAATTAGCTGGGCGTGGTGGCATGCCCCTGTAATCCCAGCTACTTGGGAGGCTGAGGCAGGAGAATTGCTTGAACCCAGGAGGCAGAGGTTGCAGCGAGCCGAGATCACACCATTGCACTCCAGCTTGGGTGACAGAGTGAGACTCTGCCTCAAAAAATAAATTAATTATGTAATTTGATTAAATTTAAAAAAGAGAATAAACTTCTGTTGCTGTAAGCCACCAGCTTGTGGTGCCTTTTGACAGCCGTGGAAAAGGCATACCTCAGGCAAAGAACCGTGACCAGCTGAGGGGCTTGCTGAGTGCAAAGGGAGTAGGGAATAGGTCAAGGAAGGAGAAGACAGCCATAAATACCAGCTATGACCATGTGACCAGTGGTAGAAATGAGGACTGAAATAGTTAGGAGTATTTATTCCTTATTTTGTCTTGAATACATATATATATATATATATATATATATATATATATATATTAAGTAGATATTTTTGTTTTATTCTTTTATCAGTTCACATACAATGTAGTCATAATAACATGCTTTGTGTCACAGTATTTAGGTTACAGGATATCCAAGCAGAAGAATGAAAATCCCCCAAGAACTTAGCATTGTGTTTTGAAGGAAGAGTTAACATGTTTTTGGTTGTACACAGGATAGTTCTATCATGTTAAGCACAAGTGTGATTTTGTGAGTGTCCTTATTGGAAGATTAAGTATGGTGTAAGGATATGTATATGGGTGTTCAGATGACAAGAGATAGACTGAAATCGTCAGTTTTAGCTGTCAACTTCATTACACTATGGTTCCCTATCCAATCAAGCAGGAATCTGGATGTTGTTGGAAACGTATCTGTAGATGGGCTTAAAGGCTAGGATCAATTTGCTTTAAGTAAAGAAGACTATCCTAAATAATCTAGATGAGGCTATCCAATCATCTCCAAGTCCCTGAATGCAGAATTGAGGTTTCCCTGAAGCAGCACAAATTCTACCTGTTGACTGCAGTTTCAGCTCATGTCCCAGAGTTCCAGCCTCCCCTTCTTTAAGATCTGCCCTGTGGTCTTCCTTAAGACTTGCCTAGCCAGTCCCTATAATCACATAAGGCAATTCCCTGCAATAAATCTCTTAATACATGTATCCTACTAGTTCTCATCATCTGGTAGAAACCTGACTGATACACTTCCCAAATGGGTCTTTAATTCAATACAACAGTAATCAACATGTCAGCAGGTTATTATTAAAAATTAACAAGACAATTATAAAATTTAAATGAAAATGCAAAAGACTCAGAATAAACTAAACAATCTTCAAAAGATCAAAGTTGGAGCATGTATAATACCACAACCAGTTTCTTATAGAACGACTGTAATCAACTTTAATATTGGTTCAAGGATAAACAAGGCTGAAGGATAAACTAATGAAAGAAAATAGACAGTGAAGAAATAATCCCTCTCTCACACCATACAAAAGTAAATTCAAGATCAATCATAGACTTGTGAAATACTCATGACCTATATTTTATAAATGAGCAAAAGACTTGAGCAGGCATTTCACAAGAGGATATTCAAATGGCAATAACAGATGAAAACTCCAAGAAAATGCAAATTAAAATCACAATGAGCTACCCCCACACCCCTATTAGAATGGCCAAAATAAAAAAGGCTAACAATAGACTCAGCATGATGGCATACACCTGTAATCCCAGCAGTCTGAGAGGCCAAGGTGGAAGGTTTGCTTGAGGCCAGGAGTTCAAGGATACAATGAGCTATGTTGGTACCTCCGCACTCCAGCCTGGGCAACAGAGTGAGACTCTGTCTCATAAAAATAAAAAATAAAATAAAAAGATCGACAAGGCTGGGAAGAAATTCCAAAATTCAAAATGCCCATATGGAAGGTGGAAGTTTAACTTGGAACTACCACCCTGTAAAATATTTGGACAGTAATTCATAAAGCTGCATTTCTATGTATATACTTGAAGTGAATGTATGCATATATCTACCTAAAGTTATATGTAAGAATATTCATAACAGTTTTACCCTTCACTCACTTCTCATTACTCTTACGATTTCCTACGTCCTTAAGACCCAACAAGTACACCTCCTCAGCTTCATCAGCTTTTCTCCTCTCTGGTCACACTGAACATACCTCAGCTCCTTGGGGCAAGTGCTATGTCCACTCTGGAAAACCTTTTCCTCTTCCCTTCCCCCAGCTAACCATTACTCATGCTTCAGCTCATGAGTCATTTCACTTCTCTTCACTTCTTCAGACAGGTCAACCTTTCCAGACTGGGTTGTGTTTCTTAATCATTAGTTTCCAAACCAATCATTTTACTGCTTATTCAACAATTCAATAGCCAATAGCTAGGAAATGATCCAAATGGACAGAATGTAATATATTCAAAGAGACAGTTCACAGCAAAAACTTTTAAGCATAATGGTACACACAACAGGCAGGAATGTCTTGGACATTATACTGAGAGGGGAAAAAAACAGAAAGAATATATATTATACGATTCCATTCCAATGAAGTTCAAAGCAGAAAAAACTAACACATCATATTGAAGTCTGTTAAAGAGATGAAAGGAGGGGGAGGATGGATTGGGAAGTGGTGACAGGAACCTTCTCCCTGAGTGCTGGAAATGTCCTCTGTCTTGATCTGCGTGGGTATCGCACAGATGTATAGATCTGTGTAAAATTTCCCCAGGCTTTACTCTGCACATTGGCTTACTTTAACCACATTATTATATGTATTTTATACCTTGATTAAGAGGTAAACAAGAAGGCACAATGAAGGCAAATTATTTACACTTGGAAGAAATGAGTTATTAAGACTTCCAAAAGTTGTTCAGGATAAACGTGCTTTTGTTCCACTTTAAAGTAGCCATTTAATACCTTGAATGACTGATTCCTTTTGTCTAAGAAAATGTTGTCTTCTTGTTCTCACAGGAAAAGACTTTCCAACACCAAATTCTTTAACCAGCTGTGACACAAAATTCCACAGGTGTTCATAATCCCTCTTAATGGAATTTCCCAAATTCAAATGTGGTTCTGCATAACAATAAAAAATATTAAAATCTTAAAAGTCATACACCTTTTGTGAATAGAGCTCTGGAAAGATTATCGAACATGGAAACATCAAGTGAGTGATACTGTAGACGTGCATGAAAACTCGTCATGACATGATGATAGTAGTTTCTAAAAATCATTTTCTATTTAAATTTAATAAAGAGCCAGGCACTGTGACATGGGCCTGTGGTTCCGGCTACTTGGGAGGCTGAGGTGGGAGGATTGCTTGAGCCCAAGAGTTCAAGACCATCTGGGCAATGTACCCTCCCCACCCCCCAAAAAATTAACAAAGGAACATCCCCGTTTTAATCATAGTCCTTATTAAATAATGCTAATGATAAATATATAATTATTCCCTAAAATAATGAAGAACAACATGCTAAGTATAAGCTTGCAACTTTACAAACTAATTTAAAAAGAAATTTTCAAAGAGTTTACAGAATATGAAGAGGGTGAGAATTTTGTTACAACTAGTAAAATTTGCTACATTTTACACAGCCAGCTTATTCAAATGTTTGTTATCTAAGGGAATTAAATGCCAGAGGTCAAGAAACTTCAATAATATTCATTCAGGAAAAATATGTTTTGAAATGTCCTATTATTCTCTGACAATGTAAGCCACTCTAGGTAAGTTACTCTAAAAACAATTCAAAGGAGGGGACAAAAATTATATATGTACCAAAATGCAGTTTCATTTGGTTTTAGGATAAATGTAAAACATCCTTAAATGTTCAAAAATAGTGAAAAGATCATACTAATTACAGTGTGTTATAAAATATCATGAATCTACCATTTAAATAAAAATATAACTATTATGAATATGTCACAGCATTAAACTCATTTTCAAATGCTATTAAGTGAAGAAAAATTAAAATACATAAAAAGTATATACACATACAAACAAACGTTTTCAAGAAACAAAATGTTGCTGTGATATGTACTGGAAAATTTATAAAGGTTTTTTATAATTTGTTTATGATATAATGTTAATAAATATTAAGGTATTACCTTGAGTACTTTCAAATTCATAGTGAAAGGCAATATTCTTTAACAATTGCTCATCATATAAGTCAGAAACATGATTTAAATTCAGATTCCAGGATCCCAAAATGTTTAAGTTGCTTAAAATGAAATGTTCACACCACTTGTTCTGAAAATTAAAGATAAAACATTATTAGCAGGGAATCATGGAATAATTTTGTACTCACGGTTAACCCCCTGTAAGGTAGGTCACAAGAGACATTTCTGGGTGGAATGATAAAGTCATTACAACCATGAAGATTACAGATGGCAGTCTACAAGTCCCCAGACTAATGCTTTCCAGTCTCTACTTTTAAAGCTGGGAATTGCACAGCTTACCCTAGTACTCATTATTTACCTTATAGTACACTGTTTCCTTAGTGTGGTACTAATACTAACACCTTTGTCATGCAGGTCCTGGAATCCCAGCCAGGCCTGCATGAGTACATTCAGACAGTTGCAAAGTGGTTCCACTCCTCTCGCTTTGGGGTCAACACCTACTCCCACTACACCCCTGGTGAGCAGGAAGAAGTTAGAGCGGGCTTTGCCCTTTTTCCATCTTCTTTAGCCAATACCTTAATATTAAAGTGTTAAAAGGAGGGATTGAAACCGCCATTGCAAAATTATGACTGACACGGTGAAAGAAATCTGACCTGACTGACTCCATCTTGCTTCTAACCTCCAAGCCATCCTTGTTCATTCCTGGGTGTAGGCCGAACTGACTTTGGAAGGAACTTAGTTTATAGTTTATAGTTTGAAACAAAGATGATAACAGCCCTTTCTCAAAACAAACTCCCTTCATTCTTGGGGCCTAGACCACCTTTGCGGGACTAACAAATCAGTCAAAAGATTAGAAATTATGGTTTGAGAGTCATGCAGCTGGAGGCTACAAGATTCTGTCCCTCCCCAGTACTGCTCCTTGGGGATAAAATCACTATTGTAAAACCTAAGCCAGTGCTTGAGATATTTTGCAGACGCTGCACTTGATGGATCAGCTGACACCACCCAGATCTATAAACTGGCTCATCTGATCTTGTGACCCCCATTCAAGGACTGACTTAGGGCAAGAAGACAGATTCAACTCCCTACGATTTCATCTCTGACCTGACCAATCAGCATTCTCGGCTCACTGACTTCTCCCACCCACCAAGTTGTCCTTAAAATATTTGATCTCCAAATGCTCTGGGAGACTGATTTGAGTAATAATAAAACTCCAGTTTCCCTCAAAAAAAAAAAAAAAAAAGATTACAGATGAACTAAGACCAACTCCAAGGAAAGAGTTGCCTCCACTACCTTTATTTTATAATCATCCACTCATTATTTTAGAATATTCCATAGATTTTGTACCCCACCACTCTCTGAAACAGCTCTTAATAATAATTAGCCTTGGCTAGGTACCATGGCTCATATGTAAAATCCTAATACTTTGGGATGCCAAGGCAGGAGGACTGTTTGAGCCTAGGCATTCGAGACCAGCCTGGGCAACATGACCAGAATAAAATTAGCTAGGCATGCCTATAGTCCCAGTAATTAAGGAGGCTGTGGTGGGAGGATCACGTGAGCCTGGGAAGTTGAGCCTGCAGTGAGCTATGGCCATGCACCAGCACTCCAGCCTGTGCAACAGAGTATGACCTTGTCTCAAAACAACAATAATAATTGGTCTCGACTTTCATGCCACTAAATTAAAGCCACTGAATTTTCTGTCAACATCCTCACATTATCTGCAGAATGTGACACTATAAACCACTCCCTTCTTTTTGAAATAACATATTTTCCTAGATTTTCTCCAATCTATCTTCACCAATCTTTTTCAGTGTCTTTTTCTAATTCTTAAACTTCTACCTGACCAATAAATTCGGGAATATCTCTGGACTCTGAATCAAGATGTCCTCTCATTTTCCCTAGAAAAACACATAACTGGCATGGTGTTCAGAACCACTCAAGGGCTAATGAGTCCCAGATTTTTATTTCCAGTCCAAAGAATATTTAAACTGCCTTCTAGATACTTCCTTTGGAAGTCTCATTGCCACCACCTAAAACTCAGTATTTTCCAAACTCATTATTTTCCTACCCAAAATGTTGTTCTTCAGTGGAAGCATCCATACAGTTGGCCTAACCAGAAACCTGAAAGTCATCTTGGACTCTTCCTTCTCCCTTCTGCCTCATAACCTATTCATTACTTAACCCTGTCAGTTTCAAAGCCTAAAGAACTCTCGCATCTTTGACTTCTATTTATTCCTGTTGCCACCAACTTTTTATCCGTGTTATCATCACCATGTGATCACCGGGTGATTTCCTCACCGCTACGTTTGGATATCTACAATGAGCTCTGTGCACTTCAGGCAAAGAACTCTTAAACTAAAATGTCAATTACAGCTGGAAACCCTTCAATCACTTCTCATTACTCTTATGATTTCCTAAGCCCTTAACACAGAGCCAACAAGTACTATACTGAATTTTCCGCTAACCCCTCCTCAGCTTCATCAGCTTTTCTCCTCTCTGGTTACACTGAACATATCTCAGCTACTTGGGGCATTCACAAGTGCTATGTCCACTCTGGAAAACCTTTTCCTCTTCCCTTCCCCCAGCTAACCATTACTCATCCTTCAGCTCATGAATCATTTCACTTCTGTTCACTTCTTCAGAGACGTCAACCTTTCCAGACTGGGTTGTGTCTCTTAATCATTAGTTTCCAAAGCATTCATTAGTTCCTCCTTCATATCCAACTTCGTAATTATTTTACTGCTTATTCAATAATGCAAACTGAAGTTCCACGGAAGAAGAAGAGAGATGAGTCTGTATTTTTCTCCACTCCTTCCCTGGTGCCGATTACAGTGAATACACACTGAATAAGCATGTGTGGACTGGCTTCCTGACTGATTGGTTTTAAAATGTCTTTGATAGCAATTTGACAGTATCTATCGAGATCCTCAAATTTTCCCTACCTTTTTAGCTAATCATCTCCTTTCCCATTTCAGAAAAATCCATTCAAAGTAGTTAATTATAAATAAAAGGAAAATTTTAAACCCCAAATCCCAGCATTTATGATGCAAAAACTTCAGATGATCCTAATGTCCCATTATAGAGACATGATTAAGTAAAACTACAATAAAATAATTCACACATATTTAGTAGCCATCAAAATTATGCTAACCATCTTGAATGAATCGACACCCCATTCTCCATGATGTGATTATTATGCATTGCATACCTGTATCAAAATGTTTCATGCACTCCATAAATATATACACCTCCTAGGTACTCACAAAAACTAAAAATTAAAAAAATTATGCTAACCAAAAGTGAAAACATTTTTACAATAAGATAATATGTAGTATATATAGCATGACTGCAACCATAAAAGAAAATTTATGCTCTAGAATAAAAAATGAAAGAAATTAAGCCAAAATATTAACAGTTAACAGCATTAATTTGGGCAGTGGGGGAGTACATATTATTAATTTTTCTTCAATTGTTAACTTTCCTTTAATATATTTTTATTATAAACAGAAAAAATTAATTCACAAATGCTTTTCCTGAGTTTCTCTACAAAGAGAATACAATGTCAATCAATTTTCTATGATTCATTATACAAAAAGAAGATCTCATCAGAGATAGGAAGGAAAAAGAGGAAGGCTCTCATGATTCTATGAAACAGATAAACAGATGTATTGTGGTGTTCCTCATTACACAACCAAAAATAGAAGTTGTCGAAAATAAGACCTAATTGATTTATCAGCTAATTAGATATGGCAATATTCCAGTATAACTCTAGTTTTAAAGGTGATCATGGTTTTCACTTCTCATGTTGAAACAAAAAATAAAGTATGTTTACCATTTTTAAGAAAGAATCACTGGCCCTAATCCAAGAGGATGTGATGACCCGAGAACAAGCTCTCTGTGAAAGGGGTAAGTGAAGTTGAAAAGCCACACAGAGGCAATGCAGTCTGCAGAAATCCTCCACCTCCTGCAGGGATAGGTGATTATGGTGCACCTGCGTACAATAAAGAAAATGAGAACAGCCACAACATCACGCTGTGAAATGGCATTGAAATAGGCACTCCACGAAGATACACACCATCAAAGTCTTACATTTACATTTTTGAGAAAGTTCCCTTCTGCATACACAAACTTGGCTGCATTGATACAGAAGTGGATAGGAGGGAGGGAGGGAAAACTCCAGGTTTAGCAGTTCACATAATGCATTTCTTAGGATTTTCAGTGAAGCGGAACTTTATATGAGTTGACAGCAAAGGAAGCCCCTGACTCAGAAGTCTGAGCATTGACAGACCCCCATGTAAAATGTTCTGGCATTTCAGAGAATTAAGAGTAATATCCACAAACCCACGCATGTTCAAGGTGAGAAATCCAGATGGCAATCTATCTGTAAAACATATTGAATGAGAAATCAGGGAAGGAAATGGACAAGTTTCACCTCCTGTGGCAGAGACTTCACAACTATTTTCAAATATATGAAGGGTTATCACATGGAAGGTAAAGAAAACAATCTGAGTATCTTCATAGAGCAAAATTAGGGGTAACCGAAATTACAAGGAGATTGACTTGGGTTCAATATGTTCATTTTTAAAAATTAGAACCACTAAAAACATCGTGCATGGTCATATGAAAATATTTTTCCAAAGACAATAGGCAAACAGTGAGGGAGAGTCAAATGAGATAATGGTCCCTATCCATCTCTAAATCATGTAAGAAAGAAGCAAATTAGTCAATATGAACTTTTATTTTTCTGAGACAGAGTCTCGCTCTGTCGCCAGGCACCAGGCTGGAGTGCAGTGACTCGATCTCAGCTCACTGCAATCTCCGCCTCCTGGGTTCAAGCAATAATTCTCCTGCCTCAGCTTCCCGACTAGCTGGGACTACAGGCGTGCGCCACCATGTCCAGTTAATTTTTATATTTTTAGTAGAGACAGGGTTTCACCATGTTGGCCAGGACGGTCTTGATCTCTTGACCTCGTGATCCGCCAGCCTTGGCCTCCCGAAGTGCTGAGATTACAGGTGTGAGCCACCACACCGGCTGAGAAACCAACTGTTAAACGCAGAAATCTATGACCTGTGTAATTCATACTTCCACTCATAGCACATTCTTCAGCACAGCAATAAAAGTCAATACGTTAAGGTAATTATCATTTTTAAGTGTGCCCTTAAAATTCTGACAATCATGCAGAAAGAATATAAAGTTTTTAAGTTCTTCATTTTTTAGAGTGACTCTTCAAAAATTAAAGTATTCAAAGTCACAATTTTAGAGAAATCTACATGGCTAAGATTTACTGTATGACATACTAAATTAAAATATATGAAGTGTTGTATCTCCTACATTAAAAAGATTATTGCACAGTAATTCAGGATCTGGGCTCTGAAAACCATGTGACTCCAGTCAAGACACTATATGAGTCAGTTCTCCTATATGTAAAAAATCGAGATAGTAACAGTACACTTTCTCATAGGGTTTCTGGAAAAACTAAATGAGATCAGACATGTAAAATATCTAGAACATCACCAATACATAGTAAGCCGTGTTACCCATTATTATTAATATTACCTATTATTATCACACCTATTATATTACCTATTATTAATAACACCTATTATTAGTCTTCATAACATCGCAGTTCTGTAGGTTGAAAGCATCTATTAGCACACGTTAGACAATCAACAATTTTAGCAGAGTGAATTAATAAATGTTTTATCAGTCAAGATAAAATCAAAGATGAAAAATTCAAACTAAGGAAAGAATCAAGAAGAAGCACAAAAAGCTCACAGCTCTCTCCATTCTCCATGGTGCTCCTGAAGCGTTAACATCTTCTTTTTTTTTTTTTTTTTTTTTTTGAGCAACTAGAACATTGTTGTCATTTGTTGGGATGGAGAAGTTTGGGGAGTTTGAGTCCAGAAATCCTAAATTTGAGAGATCTATTACAAATCCAAGTGGAAATGTTCAGTTGGTAGTTGAGACTAGAGGTCTGAAATTTTTCTAGTTATTTCAAAGGGACATTAAAATTGCCTTTCAAGATATATGTGATCAAGAGGCATAGATATCCTATTTTTTCTCTCTTCCCAAATATGTTTATTTTTGGCATCACATATTGCCATATGCAAAGTAAATACTTTGTGAAAACATGCTGACAGATTTAAGAAATGGACAGTTTTCTCCTACAGAATACTAATTCCTTGAGCCTTGTACAGGCACATTTTTCCTTTCTTTTTCTTTCTTTTCTTTCCCTTTTCTTCTTTTTTCTCTCTCTCTCTCTCTCTTTCTTTCATGGCTGTTTGTTTTAAGAAAACAGTTTTTCAGCCTGAAACACACAGATATTTAGACTGCATACGAACTTTGTGTGTGTGCGTGCATGTGTGTGTACTTATGCAAATATATATACTAGAGTGGAAAATCCATGTTCCTCAAAAGATTCCTAAAGGACCCTATATGCTGAAAACAATTTTAAAAATTCAGGATCCTCTAGTCTCAGTGATACTAATAAACAATTACAGAACCATTTTTTAAATACACGACTTAAAAGAGCAGAATCACTACAAGCTGTGGAGCCAGCCATCCTAGTCAAAATCTGGGTTGCCTTTTACTGTGTGATTCCAGGTAGGTTAGGGAAGTCTCAGTCTCAAAGTCTTGAATCCACAGCAAACAGTGATAATCACCATACTGAAAAGTTGTTGCGAGATTATATGGTAACAGGTACACAAAGAGCCTGAAACACAGGGTATAGTGGGATCCTCCTCCAATTTGTTTCTTTTCTTATTCCTCAGTTTCTCTGTTTACTGGAAGAACTGGGCTAAATAACTACTAAGTGAAACACCAGAGAAAACGTACTATACATTGGATTTTAAGAAAAACACTAAATTATGTAACATAATCTTTTCTTATCTATATTGATTCTAATTTTACTCTCCTTTTTGGTTTTTAATACACATAAATTGGTGGGGGAAGAGGGTAAATTCCTAATGGAGAAAATGGCAGTCAGAAACCAAGAGTATGTCAACAGTGGAGAGTCTGATGATACCCAGTGAAGTGACACCAGTTATACTTCATGAATGACAGCTTTCTGCTGGGCAGTTGTGTTCCCGTTACTTACTAAGATGCGGTGGTACATTCTTAAGGACAGTGAACATGAGGTGACGCAGAGAACACGCTGGATGTCCGATCCTTCCGGCCACAGATGCTGAAGCAAAAATAGAGTCCGACACGCCTATCAAGAAAGAAAATTTCTTCAAATGCCAAATTATTTAGAAATATTCTTTTACTCATAAGTGCTCTTACTTGTAAGAAACAGATTGTATAGATTTAACTAAACAGAACTTTAAATGTTTACGTTTAAAAATGTATGATCATTTTAATGATCAAACATTGAAAATTAATTACAATCAATATGCCAGAGAAATATGAAAACCAAAATATGTAAAGAAATTAAATAACACAATAAGAATTAAAATTTAGTAAAACATGAACAAATGATTCACAAAGGAGGAAACAGATTATTAATAAAAATAAAATCACTCAATTTTCCTAAAAATCAGAGAAATACATGTTAGAACAATAATTAGATATCTTGTTATAAATGTCAAAATATCAAAATTTTTAAAATAATATCACACAACATTGAAAATTGTGTGGTGAGTCAACTATCTTATAGATTAAAGATGAAAGCACAGGTAGATATAGAATTTCTGCAAAGCTCTTTGACAACATCCATCAGGATCATTAAATATGTTGATACCTTATGATCCAGTTTTGAATTTCCAGGAATTTAGAATAGAGGAATAATAATCCAATATGTGTACAAAAATCTTATGCATCAAAATGTTCATTATAACATTACTTATAACAGCCAAAATTTTGAAGTAATTTAAATGTCTAACATTAAGAAAATGTAATGTGCTCATTAAATATTACATTTATGAAAAAACGACAAGAAAATACATATTAATCTTAATGAAATGTATACTAAATATATATATACAGTCTGGCCATGGTGGCTCACAGCTGTAATCCCAAAACTTTGGGAGGCCAAGGTAGGAGGATCACTTGAGCCCAGGAGTTCAAGACCAGCCTGGGTAATAAAATGAGACATCATCTCCACATAAAATAAAAAATTAGGCAGGCATGGTGGTACATGCCTGAGGGTCCAGCTACTCAGGAGGCTGAGGTGGGAGGATCACTTGAGCCTGGGAAGTCAAGGCTGCAGTGACCCATGATTGTACCACTGCACTCCACACTGGGCAACAGAGTGAGGCCTTGTCTCAAAAAAAAAAAAAAAAACAAAAACATACGTGTATGCGTGTATACATGCACACACACACACACACACACACACACACAATATGTCCTCAGCTACATAAAAATATATGTTAAAATGCTAAATGGAATTATGGATATTCTTACTACTTTTTTTTCCAAACTTTCTTCTGCAACCACCTTTTACCATTTGAGAATCAGAAAGAAAAAAAAAAGAAAGAGGTGCTTAGTAATCCATCATGATAAACAGGATTATAAAGCATAGTTTGATAAGATAATCAGAAAGTTAGATTTCAGGTATAATTAATTTCTTGTTTTGACTATTTATATGGCAAATGATGTCTTAAAGCCCTCCTCAATTGAAATAATAAAAAATAAACATTATTGTTGCATTAAGTACTACAAATTTCTAGTTTTCCAGAGTCTGTCTTAAAATATACCTTCCAGAAATGAACATAAAATTACATATGCCATCTGATCAATTCAAGGTAGGAGCATGACATTCTGAGATTCAGGTAGTATACATGTATTAAGGAGGTCTATGACATCATTTAGTCAGGTCTAAGGACTGAACTAATCATAATTTGGTTCTCATTTATCAAATTCTATCAAATTTTTTTAAAGAAATAAAAATTGTAATACCTCTTCCATCATATCATTCCATTTCAACTGTTGAAAATAAGGTGCTAATGCTAAAATCCTTCTTTCTTCCAAGTGTTGTATGAGACTTTTATATGCACTCTGAATCACTGTTTCATTCTGTAAAAGGGAGAAAACCATGTCAAATACATTAAATAAAGTGTTACCTGGCTAAAAAAAATGAGACACTTGATGCAAATCAAAACCATAATGAGATACCATCTCATGCCAGTCAGAATGGTGAGCATTAAAAAGTCAAGAAACAACAGATGCTGGTGAGGTTGCAGAGAAATAGGAATGCTTTTACACTGTTGTTGCAGATGTAAATCAGCTCAACCATTATGGAAAACAGTGTGGCAATTCCTCAAAGATTTAGAACCAGAAATATCATTTGACCCAGCAATCCTATTACTGGATATATGTCCAAACAAATATAAATCATTCTATTATAAAGATACATGCATAAGTATGTTCACTGCAGTACTACTCATAATAGCAAAAACATGGAATCAACCCAAATGCCCATCAATCATAGATTGGATAAAGCAAGCGTGGTACATATACCCCATGGAATACTATGCAACCATAAAAAGGAACAACATCATGTCCTTTGGAGTAACATGGATGGAACTTGATGCCATTATCCTCGGCAAACTGACACAGGAACAGAAAACCAAACACCAAATGTTCTCACTTATAAGTGGGAGCTGAACAATAAGAACACATGGACACAAGGAGGAGCAACACACTGGGGTCTGTGGGGGTGCGGGTGGAAGAGACAGCACTTTGAAAATTCTACAGGATAAATAGCTAAATTCTACAGGATAAATAGCTAATGCATGCAGGGCTTAATACCTAGGTGATAGGTTGATAGGTGCAGCAAACTACAAAGCCACACATTTAGCTATGTAACAAACCTGCACATGCTGCATATGTATCCCAGAACTCAAAATAAAGTTAAGTTAAATGTTTTTAAATGAGACATTTGAATTCTACATGTGTTATAATGTATACTAGTAAAATTACCCTGTTATGTCTTTAGGACAATTTTTCTTAAGCTCTGATAAACATGTATATTTCCTGTTTGCCAAATTAATTTTTATTTCAGAATATGATGAATTGTCTTGGTATTATGGGGCTTTCAAAAAGATAGAAAATTAGAGAAGGTAGTATGAACCCCCCATCCTGAACAATTATCAACATATAATACATCCATAATATTTATTGAGACTAATTTAAACAGTCCAAAGGGGGTGAGAAAAATAACCTTCTTTTAGGGAAATACTTATAGATAATGAATTAGGAAATAATTTTACAGAAAATCAAATCATCAATTCAAAAAGAAAAGAAGGCCAGGCACGGTGGCTCATGCCTGTAATCTCAGCACTTTGGGAGACCGAGGCAGGGATATCACTTAATCCCAGGAGTCTGAAACCAGCCTGAGCAACATAGCAAGAAGCAAGACCCCAATTCTATTAAAAATAAATAAATAAATATGGTTATTCTTAAGGAGAGACAACAAGATACTAGTATTGCATTTTTAAGTCAGAGTCTGGTATTTCTCAGGCAAAATAGAGACTTACTGGTAGCAATATCTCTTCTCAATATGAAAATGAAGTCCAGAAACCAGACACAGTGGCTCATGCCTATAATTCCAGCACTTTACGAGGCCGAGGCAGGCAGATTACCTGAGGTCAGGAGTTTAAGCCAGCCTGGGCAACATCGTGAAACCCCATCTCTACAAGAATACAGAAATTAGCCAGGCACTGTGGCAGGCGCCTGTAATTCCAGCAACTTGGGAAGCCAAGGTAGGCAGATGAATTGCTGAACCCAAGAAGCGGAGGTTGCAGTGAGCTGAGATCATGCCACTGCACTCCAGCCTGGGCAAAAGAGCAAGACTCTATCTTAAAAAAAAAAAAGCTGGGAAAATTTTAATGACAGGATAAAAGTAAAGCAAATAACTAATCTAATGAAGTCTAAAGTTCTAAAAAAAAATAGAAATAATTTAATGTCAGAATAAAAGTAAAGCAAATAACTAATCTAAAAGCATGACAAACATCTGTATGTTTTAATTACCATGAAGGATGTTTCTCAAAACATGATAAATTTTAGTTGGTTTTTATCACCATATTATACATTTAGAAGGCAATTTTCCAACCAAAACAAAAAAATGAGGAGTCACAATTTTAAAGGGCAGAGATTTGCTACAAAAACTAAAAATATGAATTCAATTGAAAGATTATTTTTGATAAACTGTTGAATGGCATGCATCATCAGAATTCATTTCAAAATGTGAAAACTGGAACAAAACTAGATTCACTCATAAGATTAATAATACATTTTTTGACTCTCAAGTTTCAGAACATAAATACTGCATAAACCTAATGTAGAAAGTAAAAAGTTCCACTTCAAAGTTTCCCTTCTTGTTAAAGAATAATAATAATAAATGTTAGAAATAATAGTTTGTTTTAAAGACTAACTTTCGGGAATGGATCCAAGATGGCCAAATAGGAACAACTCTGGATTGCAGTTCCTAGCAAAAATGAAGAGGGTGAGTAATCACTGCATTTCCAAACGAATTTTTACTGCCCACAGACCAGGAGATTCCTGGGAGGAAAAGTGCCACGAGTCCCGAGCACTGTTGTTTCAGCCAGCGCAGTGGGTTTTCGCACAAAAACTCACACAAATACGGGCGCCATTTCAACTGGTGACTGGAATGCCTGGGAGACAGAGTTGCCCATTCAACTGAAAAAAAAGGGGCTGAAACAGGCAGCCAGGTGATCTGGCTCAGCTGGTCCCACCCCCACAAAGACCGGTAATCTGAAACGCTCTGGAATGAGAGTTTCACAGCAAGCACAGCTGGACCTGGGATGGTCCGGCTCTGTCAGGGGAAGGGCGTCCACCATTACCAAGGAAGTCCACCGTTACCAAGGCTATCCACCATTACAGAGACAGTCGGCCATTACCGAGGCAGTTCTAACTATACCTCTATAAACAAAACTGCAAGGAAGTTCACACAGCAGCTAGGCAGAGCTCATGGCAGCTCAGCAATACCTCTGCTGGGAGACTGTGACTAGGCTACCTCCTCACTGAGCAGGGCATCTCTGAAAAAAAGGCAGCAACCCATTAGGAACTTATAAATAAAGCCCCACCTTCCCAGGACAGAGCACCTGGGAAAAAAAGGCAGTTATGAGTTCTGCTGCAGCAGACTTAAACGTACCTGCCCAGCAACTCTAAACAGAACAATGGAGCTCATAGCTCAGCACTTGAGCTCCTATAAGGGACAAACTGTCTCCTCAAGCAGCTCTCCAACCCGTATATTCAGAGACACCTCATAAAGGAGAGCTCAGGCTGACATTCAGCAGGCATCCTTCTGGGACAAAGATAACAGAAGAAGAAAGTGACAGCAACCCTTACTGTTCTGCAGTTGCTGAAGGTGATCTCCAGGCAAGCAGGGTCTGGAGTGGACCTCCAGCATTCCTACATTAGAGGGGCCTGACTCTTAGAAGGAAAACTAAGAAACAGAAAGAAATAACTTTATCATCAACAAAAAGGACGTCTACTCAGAGACCCCATCTGAAAGTCACCAATAAAAAGACCACCGGTAGATAAATCCACAAAGATGGGAAGAAACCAGCACAAAAAGAATGAAAACACCCAAAACCAGAACACCTCTCTTCCTCCATGTGATCACAATTCCTCAACAGCATGGGAACAAGGCTGGATGGAGAATGAGTCTAATGAATTGACAGAAACAGGCTTCAGAAGGTGGGTAATAACAAACATCTCTGAGCTAAAAGAACATGTTCTAACCCAATGAAAAGAAACTAAGAACCTTGAAAAAAGGTTTGATGAAATGCTAACAAGAATAAACAGCTTAGAGAGGAATATAAATTAATTGATGGAGCTGAAAAACACAGCATGAGATCTTTGCAAAGTATACACAAGTTTCAATAGCTGAATCAACCAAGCAGAAGAAGGGATATCAGAGATTGAAGATCAACTCAATGAAATAAAAGGAGAAGGAAAGATTAGAGAAAAAAGAGCAAAAAAAAAAAATGAACAAAGCCTCCAAGAAATATGGGATTATGTGAAAACACCTAATCTACATTTGATAGGTGTACCTGAATGTGATGGAGAGAATTAATCTAAGTGAAAAACACTCTTCAGGATATTTTCAAGGAGAACTTCCCCAACCTAGCAAGACAGGCCAATATTCAAGTCCAGGAAATACAGAGAACACCACAAAGATATTCCTCAAGAAGAGCAACCCCAAGACACACAATCGTCAGATTCACCAGGGTCGAAATCCAGGAAAAAATGCTGAGGGCAGCCAGAGAGAAAGGTCAGGTTACCCACAAAGGGAAGCCCATGAGACTCACAGTGGATCTCTTGGCAGAAACCCTACAAGCCAGAAGAGAGTGGGGGCCAATATTCAACATCCTTAAAGAAAAGAACTTTCAACCTAGAATTTCATATCCAGCCAAACTAAGCTTCATAAGTGAAGGAACAAATAAAATCCTTTATGAACAAGCAATTACTTAGAGATTTCATCACCACCAGGCCTGCTTTACAAGAGCTCCTAAAAGAAGCACTAAACATAGAAAGGAACAAACAGTACCAGCCACACCAAAAATGTACCGAATGGAAAAAAGCATCGACATAATGAAGAAACTGTGTCAAATAATGGGCAAAACAACCAGCTAGTATCAAAATGGCAGGATCAAATTCACACATAACAATATTAACTTTAAATGTAAATGGGCAAAAGGTCCCAATCAAAAGACACAGACCGGCAAATTGGATAAAAAGTCAAAACCCATTGGTGTGCTGTATCCAGAAACCCATCTCACATGCAATGATACACATAGGCTAAAAATAAAGGGATGGAGGAAGATTTACCAAGCAAATGGAGAGCAAACAAAAGCAGTAGTTGCAATCCTAGTCTCTGATGAAATAGACTTTAAACCAACAAAGATCAAAAGAGACGAAGAAGGACATGATTGCATAATGGTAAAAGGATCGATGCAACAAGAAGAGCTAACCATCCTAAATATATACACAACCAATACAGGAGCACCCAGATACATAAAGCAAGTTCTTAATGACCTACAAAGAGACTTAATTTCCCACACAATAATAGTGGGAGACTTTAACACTCCACTATCAATATTAGACAGATCAACAAGGCAGAAAAATAACAAGGATATCCAGGACTTGAACTCACCTGGACCAAGCAAACCTAACAGACATTTACAGAACTCTCCACCCCAAATCCACAGAATATACATTATTCTTAGCACCACATCACACCTACTCTAAAATTGACCACATAATTGAAAGTAAATTGCCCAGAGTAATTTATAGATTCAATGCTATCCCCATCAAGCTACCTATGACCCTGGTACCAAAACAGAGATATAGACCAATAGAGCAGAACAGAGGCCTCAGAGGCAATGCCACACATCTACAACCATCTGATCTTTGACAAACATGACAAAAACAAGCAATGTGGAAAGGATCTCCTGTTTAATAAATGGTGTTGGGAAAACTAGCTAGCCATGTGCAGAAAGCAGAAACTGGACCCCTTCCTGACACCTTACACTAAAATTAACTCCAGATTGATTAAAGACTTAAACATAAGACCTAACACCATGAAAACCCTAGAAGAAAACCTAGGCAAAACCATTTAGGACATAGGCATAGGCAAGGACTTCATGACTAAAACACCAAAAGCATTGGCAACAAAAGCCAAAATAGACTAATGGGACTAATTAAACTCCAGAGCTTCTGCACAGCAAAAGAAACGATCATTAGAGTGAACCAGCAATGAACAGAATGGGAAAAAAAATTTGCAATCTACCCACCTGACAAAGGACTTATATCCAGAATCTAAAAAGAACTAAAACAGATTTACAAGAAAAAACAAACAAACCCATTCAAAAGTGGGTGAAGGACATGAACAGACACTTTTCAAAAGAAGACATATATGAGGACAACAAACATGAAAAAATGCTCATCATCACTGGTCATTAGAGAAATGCAAATCAAAACTACATTGAGATACCATCTCATGCCAGTTAGAATTGCAATCATTAAAAAATCTGTAGACAACAGATGCTGGAGAGGATGTAGAGAAATAGGAACACTTTTAAACTGTTGGTGGAAGTGTAAATTTGTTCGACCATTGTGGAAGACAGTGTGGCAATTCCTCAAGGACCTAGAAATAGAAATTCCATTTGACCCAGCAATCCCATTACTCGGTATATATTCAAAGCATTATAAATCATTCTGTTATAAAGACACATGCACATGTATGTTCATTGCAGCACTGTTTATAATAGCAAAGACCTGGAACCGACCCAAATGCCCATCGATAATAGGCTGGACTGGGCAAATATGGCACATATACACCATGGAATACTATGCAGCCATAAAAAACGATGAGTTTGTGTCATTTGTAGGGACATGGATGAACCTGGAAACCATCATTCTCAGCAAACTGACACAAGAACAGAAAATCAAACACTGCATGTTCTCACTCACAGGTGGGTGTTGAACAAGGAGAACATATGGACACAGGGAGAGGAGCATTGCAAACTGAGGTCTGTCGGGGGGACTAATGGATGGACAGCAGGGGGTGGGTAGTTGGGGAGGGATAACATGGGGAAAAATGCCAGATATAAGTCATGGCGATGGAGGCAACAAACCACATTGCCATGTATGTACATATGCAACAATCCTGCATGTTCTACACATGTACCCCAGAATCTAAAGTGCAATAAAATATAAATATATATTTTTAGAAAAAGAAAGAAAACAATTTGATAGGAGTCTCTTGCAACCTGCAGAGCATAACAGCTCTGGATTTTAATTATCCTTTGTAAAACAAACGGAAGATAGAATGCATACATCTTAAAAGAAAGATCTGTTGATTTAATGCAAATTTTGATCAGTGTTTCTAGAAAGTTATTGGCATTCTGGTGCGTGATCTGTTTGTATTCATTTTATATTTACACTGCTGATCAGTGCCTGGCACAAACAGAATCTTGTAGAATCTTGAGTCTAATACCCTTTGTATTGAGGGCCTGGCAATGCATTGTTATCTTTTCTGGGGAGAATGACAAAATGCAGTCCTTTGCTTTTAAAAGACATTATTATTAAAGCCCTGGAAAAACACATGGTCATTTTCAATTAAAAATGAGTAAAAGAGAGACTCTAAATCCAAAATTTGTGCCGATGTTCACATTTAATAACATTATGAAATCTCACAAAAATGTAACTAAAATTTAACCAAATTTGAGCAAACTTAGGGAAAAGGCATGAGTAGGGATGTTTGCTGCAAAACATATGGTTTTCTCTGGATGGTGCTCAGGCTTTAGCTAAGCCACATTGTGAAGTAACCATAATCTGTGCAAGGTCCATGTATCCCTTCATTATAAATCTATATCCAAATGAAAAAGAGAGAAGAATGAAATATGATAGGCACCATTTTGTTCCAGGAAAAATAGTAAGTGTTGCGTTAGAGCAATGCACACCTTTGAACTCTGTCTGCAACTTCATTACATTCTTATGGCGTGGATATTTTTAATTTATAAATGTTATATATGTAGTATAAATTTCATTTATACCATAAATACTCTGATACAGATATTAGAGATGGTATCTCCAGATATGAGTTCATTATGGTGCACATAACTCTTCCAAAAAAGTGCTAAAAGCACACAACTTAAAGTCCTCAAACTGATACATACATTTACACTTAGGTGTGAGAAAAATCTTACCTCTGGAGCACTTGTGGATAGAAAGTCAAAACTTGCCAGAACAAAACTCAGTCTTCAGAATCTTCTTCCTTCATCATAGGATCAGAGCATTTCATCTGGCCTTCTTAAATCTAAGTCTTTAAAACAACTGTGTTTTCTTCTTTCTCTCTGTTTTTCCTAATAGTTGGAGCTTATATGACTTTTGAGTGTATCTCCTATATCTACATGTAAACATTAAATGACTTTCTACTGACTATATTGTTATAAACAAAAATTATTTTCACAATCCTGTGTGTATAAGTATCTCCTATATCTACATGTAAACACTAAATGACTTTCTACAGACTATATTGTTATATTATAGATAATTATCTCCTATATCTACACGTAAACATTAAATGACTTTCCAATGACTGTAGTGTTATATTATAGATAAAATTATTTTTGCAATCCTGTATCTCCTATATCTACATGTATATATTAAATGACTTTTTACTGACAAAAAAAAATAAAGACTAACTTTCTTCATAGCCTTCTTGCTTTTTGCTAACTCCTTGTTAAGCCCCATCCTACGTAGCTGTTAGACACAAGGGAATAAGTACATTCTATGTCCTTGTACTTTAACCAAGTTATTTGTGCTAGACATGCTCACAGACATGTAGTACATTCTATGTTCTTGTACTTTAACCAAGATATCTGTGCTGGACATGCTCACAGGCATGTCCCAGCTCGCAGCCTATGCCCCTTCCTAACTTGGACTTCCTCCTTTCCTTTTTTCTCCATTGCCTGTACTATATAGAAAAGTTTTAAGTTGTCAGCCAATCAGGTTCAGTTTAGATTGTGAGATCTGGCCCCAATCAATGGAGATCAGACACAGCAGTAAGGACCCAATGCATAAGGAATAAATATGTCTGCCTTTCCTTTGTTTATTGTACTCTCAAGGCAAGATGGCTAACAGGAGCACCCTTTCTGCAGAAAGTAAAATTGCCTTGCTGAGAAAACATTTTGTCTGAAAGCTAATTTTTCCTTGCAGTACCTGGGAACAAGCATTCTGTCTCTAACACCTGATGCTAGATATACAAAATAATGAACCTATCATAAAACTGAAATTCTAAAATGCTTTGAAAATTCTACAGATTTCATGAGTTTATGTTAAGGAATGAAATTATCTCATTACTTTCTTGGTCAATCTTCATGTCTTTCTCATTAAGGGTCCTTTGTCCATGTTAGCTATCATTTCACTGCCTGCATGCAATACATGAACCTCTAAACACACGGATTTCCAGTTAAATGCATTTCTTGCTTTCCATGATCTAGGCAGCAGGACACCCTATGGCTAAATATACAGAAGCTAAAGACATACTCCTTTGTTGAAATCTACTGTCAATCTTTTATTAATAAAGGAAAATCACTTCTCTACTTATAACAATCTAACCAAAAAAAAGTATGGATTTTCCACACCAATAATTCTCTAATTCTCTTCAGACACCACTGGGTGCCATACAATGGAATTCCATTCTGATACTAACCAACCTGAGTTAACACAGGCCCCAAAGGGTAAGGACTCAGTCCAACAAGACTGCCTCCCACTTCAGATACGAAGCACAAATGCTGGGCTTCACATGCTGATGGACCAGCTACAAATCCAGGGTTCCCTCCTCACATTTGGTAATTTGCTAACACAGTTCAGAGAACTCAGGAAAACTGGTTTGCTTACTAAAACCAGTTTATCATGAAGGATACAATTGTGGAACAGCCAGATGGAACAGATGCACAGGGCAAGGTATGGGGAGAGGGTCAGGGGCTGCAGTAACTCCCTGGGTGTACTGCCCCTCCCAGGCCTTCCCAACCCGGGAGTTCAACAAACCTCACTGTTCAAAAGTTTTTATAGTGCTTAATATCTGGCCTCTCTTACTCCCCTTCCCAGAGGCTGGTGGTTGGGACTGAAATTTCCAGCCTCTGATGGCTTGGTCCTTTTGGTGACCAGCCCAATGATGAGGCTATCCACGGCCCCCACCCTAGGTCACCTCATTAAGAAAAATTCAGATGTGATCAAAAGCAGCTCCTTACAAATAACAAAAGACATTATTATTACTCAACAAATTCCAAGGATTTTAGGAGCTCTGTGACAGCAACTGAGGATAGAGTGCAAATATATTTCTTATTATACCACAATTAGGTACTTAACATGAGCAAATTACTTCAATACTCCAAGTATTCTTTTATGGATGAGGTGATAATACCATAATTAGATGTGAACAGATAGAGATAATAAGGCCACAAACCTTACAGGAGTACCCTGAGAACTAAGAGAAATTTAAGAAAAGGAATTGGCATAGCGCTTAATGAATGTCTGTCATCATCATTGTTACCATTATTAAATTTATTACCTCTTCTGAGACTGCCTATAGTATGTTCCACTAAGAAGACAGAAAGAATATTGAGGTAAAGATTTTGAGAATTAAAACAAAAAATCAGGACAAAAAAATGAGAGTTATTAATGTCAATTACCTTCTTCAAAAAAGTTTGGTTTCTCTCTGTGCTTTCCATAATATGTGCATAAAGTCTGAGAGTATCGGATTCGTGCCCTGAAGAAAGCACAACATTGACTTTCATTCCCCAGGAATGTATGATTAAGAAGTTAAAAAGGTATGTTTGTAAATCACTCAGGCCTTCCTCTGAAACTATCAGAAGATACGGGTAACGCTGTTCCAAGAATAACTTCCAATCTTGTGATAAGCATCCAGAAAACTCCGTTTGCACATCAATGTTAGTGTTGTGTTGAAGGTGGAGAATTAAAGCAGTTCTCAATGAAAGTAATTCAGGAAAATCAAAATATGCACATTCAGCATCCTGTGGTGAGAAAGAAAAAGTATATCATTTTGAAATTTTCCTTTAGTGATTTGTTAATTCTGTTGCTTACAGCACAAAGCCATATAGAATCAAACCCACGTGATCTAATTGTTTTTCTCAAGGACCTTAAACTTGACTCATTTCACAATCGTATGCCACAAGTCAAAATGCAGATTATATAGACTCCTCTCCTTTATTTGAGCAGGCATACACTACTACTTCACTTCTAATTCTTTTACTCTCTATGTTTAAATAGGGATCAAAGTAGCAAGTGGATAGAAATATTTCATCTGAATTGAGAAGCTGATGTGGATCACTATTAGCAGATAAAATGTAATGTTCCAGGTGATGTATCTCCTCCCTAAACAATGTAAGTCTTTTCTTAGCAAATCAAAATTTCAATTTTTCAAATTTATAAGAAAAAAACAAGCCCATTAAAAAGTGGGCAAAGGACATGAACAGAAACTTTTCAAAAGAAGAAATACATGCAGCCAATAAGCATATTAAAAAAGCTCAACATCCGTGATCATTAGAGAAATGCAAATCAAAACCACAATGAGAAACCGTCTCATGCCAGTCAGAATGGCTGTTATTAAAAAGCAAAAAATAACAGATGCTGATGAGGTTACAGAGAAAAAGGAAAAAAAGACACATGCACGTGTATGTTCACTGCAGCACTATTCACAATTGCAAAGACATGAAATCAAACTAAGTCATTGATGATAGACTGGACAAAGAAAATGTGGTATATATACATAATGAAATACTATGCATCCATAAGAAAGAATGAGATCATGTCTTTTGCAGATACATGGATGGAGCTGGAGGCTATTATCCTTAGCAAACAAATGCAGAAACAGAAAACCAAAAACCGCATGTTTTCACTTACAAGTGGGAGCTAAATGATGAGAACATATGGACCCAGAGAGGGGAACAGACACTGGGGCCTGCACAAGGGTGGAGGGTGGTGGCCCTGCACAAGGGTGGGGCCTGCACAAGGAGGAGGGACAGGATCAGGAAAAATAACTAATGAGTACTAGGCTTAATATCTAGGTGAAGAAATAATCTGTACAACAAATCCCCATAACACAAGCTTACCTATATAACAAACCTGCACATGTACCCCTGAACTTAAAAGATTTTTTAAAAATCTGTTTTTAAATGCTGTTGACAATCTAGTCTACTAGACTGTCAATATTTAAGAAGAACCCTGACTTTTCTATATGTATTGATTAAAACACTGCTTTTACTTTTAATGGTGCCAAAACTAACCCCCACCCCCAAAAACAAATCCTATGTAAAAACATTGAACAAATATAGACTAGAATTCTTAGCAGTAAAACAGTTGCTTCTAGGAGTAGGATAAGGGAATGGGCTCATAATATACTTTTGTATTTGGGTTGAGATTTGTTAAACTTTGAAGCCATTCAATCTGTAATTTTTTTAAAACATAGTATAATACACTGTTGAGGATATTTATATAGATCAATCCAAATAAGGATAGTGCCTCTATTGAATTTGCCATTGTACTGGAATGTAAATGAATTTCTTCTCAGTTTTGATCCTAAAGTGCTTCTTAGAATTTAAGGATAAAAATTCAGAGAGCAAAAAAAGATTGTTGAGAGAAATTTGCCTCCTACCTCATGTTCCTAGGTGTCCTTAAAATAAATATCTATTTTTGCAGATAAAAATTAATTTTAGCTATCAACTACTCTGACTTAATGGCATTTCTAGAAGATTATATTCAAGAACTGTAGACTCTATATTATTCCCAAGAACACATGGTACATTCACCAAAATAGACCACATATTGGGCATCAAAACAAATCCCAATAGATGTTTAAATAACTGAAATTGGAATTAAATTAGAGCCACAATGGAATTAAATAACACATATAGAAAAACAAGCATTTATACATTAAAACGACACTTTTTTTAATTTTTTAAATTATCTGTGACATTATAGTTGTAGAAACAGGATCTCACTCTGTTATTCAGGCTGGTCTTAAACTCTTGCCCTCAAGTGATCCGCCCCCATCAGCCTCTCAAAGTGTTCTTATTAAATGTGTGAGCCAGCTCACCTGGACTAATTGCACATATTTATGGAGTACAGGGTGATACTTCAATATATATGTATATGATGTGTAATGACCAAATCAGACTAGTGTATTGATCACATCAGACACAAATGTGTGTGTGTGTGTGTGTGTGTGTGTGTGTTGAAAAACATGCCAAATCTGCTCTTCTAGCTGTTTGGAAAAAATGCAATTACTGTTAATTATAGCCACCCTATAGTATAATAATAATGTCCTCTAAAGTCATCCACGTTGCCACAAATGACAGAATTTTATATTTTTAGCCAAATAGTATTATATTGTGTATGTGTATACCACATTTTCTTTATCCATTCATCTGTTGATGAACAGGTTGGTTTCCATAACTTGGCTACATGTATAGCATTGTAATAAACACAAGGCAGATATCTCTTTAACATAATAATTTCCTATCTTTTGAATATATACCTAGTAGTGGGGTTGATGGTTCATATAGTAATTCTGGTTTTCATTTTTTGAGGAACCTCCATACTGTTTTCCATATTACTGAGTTAATTCACATTCATACCAGCAGCAAATGAGTTGCCCTTTCTCTACATCCTTACTAGCACTTTTTTTTTTGTCTTTCTGACAATAGCTATTCTAATGGGGTGAGATGCTATCTTATTATGGTTTGGATTTGCATTTCTCTGATGATTAATAATGTTGACTATGCTTTCGTGTATGTGTTGGCCATTTGTATGTCTTCTACTGACAGATGTCTATTCAGGTCACTTGCCCACATTTTAATTGGATTATCTTTTTTTACTTTTGCTGTTGAGATGTTTGAGTTCCCTGCTAATCCTGGATATTAATTCCTTGTAGAATCAATAGTGGCAAACATTTTTCCCATTATGAAGGTGTCTCTTTACTCTGTTGATTATTTCCTTTGCTATGCAGAAACTTTTTAGTTTGATATAATCCCATTTGTCTATTTTCGCTTTTGCTACCTGTGCTTCTGAGGTCTTCATAAGATCTTTGCACTAATCAATGTCCTGAAGCATTTCCCCTGTGTTTTCTTCTAATAGTTTCATAGTTTTGGGTCCTACATTTAAGTACTTTATCCATTTTGAATTTATTTTTTATGTACTGAAAATGAAGGTTCAGTTTCATTTTTCTGCATATGAATATCCAATTTTCTGAGTACCATTTACCGAAGACATTATCCTTTCCATTGAACATTCTTGATATTTTGGTCAAAAATCATTTGGCTGTTAATATGTGAATTTATTTATGGGTTCTCCATTCTGTTCCATTGGTACAAATGTCCATTTTTATGCCAATACCATGCTGTTTGGGTTACTAGAGCTTTGTTGGATACTTTGAAATCTATCAGTGTAATACCTCCAGCTTTTAAAACAACAAACTACTAAATAATCCACTGGTCAAAGAAAAAAGAATCATAAGAGATGTCAGAAATTATTTCTAATTAAATGGTAAAAAAAATGCAAATTTGTGATATGTAGCTAAAACATGGCTTACAAGAAAATTTTTACAGTTCATAAATAGAAAAGAAGAAGGAGCTTGGCTTAAAATTTCAATTTAGGAAACTTGTGGAAAAAAGAGTAAGAAAAATCCAAGAGAAACAAATAAGACAAGAGTAGAAATCAGTGAAATTGAAGAAGAAAAAAAAAAGGCAATACAGAAAATTAACAAAATGAAAGAGCTAGGTGCTTGAAAACATCAACAAAGTTGATAAATCACTAATTAGATTAATCAAGAAGAAAGAGGACACAACTTAGCAATATAAAGGATAAATGAGGGCAGAATAAAATGGAAATTATCACAGTAGGGAATCCGTGAAGCTGTGTCACATATAGCAGATATGGCTTTCATACATGTTTTAAGTTATCTCCTTATTTTCCATTAGCAGTATCTCAAGTTATAGAATCAGAGATATAACAATGACAAATGACATTTTAATTTGTAAAATTATGTAATGATATTTATCATTTGGAAATAGAAAAATAAAAATCTATTCCCATTTCACCAGATGCGAATTTCAAGTAGAACAGTTGCTTTGAAGATTTAGTGTCATGTTTCCGATGAGTACCCTCCTGTCATTGCATCATTGGTTGTCACTAGCAGCTGGCCAAAAAAAAAGTCTTTTTTTGCTGTGGTAGGATTTCTGCAGTTTATGTTTAAAAACTGGTTTAGAGTATCTGGGTGATGGGTATATATGGTCCATGTGTGACATGGTAAAAGCCCCATAAACCTGCATATCTCAACCATACCTTGGCTTTCTGTTTAAACTGCGCTCAGTAACCCCTAATGTGACAGGCAAGCAGTCCAAACCTAGGCCATCTTGGCCTCTGTGACTTGTAATTTCCACCCTACCCAGACAATGTGTAAACAAATGCTAATCTTGACTTTTGTGAACCACTTAAGTAACAATCAGAATGTCAAAAAGTCCCCTGGCCCTCGGAATGCCTGAAGCTCCTCACCCCCAAACCCGCCCCTCACCCTCACTCCCAAGGTGATTTTTACGGGTATAAAAGGTCTTGACACCCTCCATTCAGGGCCACGAGTTGGAGAGACGGAAGTCCCCCGTGGCCGCCGGCAATAAAGACCCTGCAATTTGGCATCTTTTTTGTCTTGGTGTTGACTTTCTATGCTCAGTTCAGTACAACACATGTATCCCTTTTTGGTAAGCTATAGTTACAGTGTGTGTGCTTTGTATCCTGCTACATAAAAAGCAGCAGATAACCAAAGATTTACAGGACACAGACAGCTGTCAGTTCACAAAGTGGGATTGTAACGTGAAAGTTCTTAGAGGGTTTTTGTTTTTGTTCTAACAAAACCAACATGTAGTCTAACAAAACCAACATGTAGTCTAACAAAACAGGTTAGAACATGTATTGTTAGAACATGTTTTGTTAGACTACATGTTGGTTTTGCTCTGTTCTTCTTTTCCTTAAGAAAGGAATCAAGCTTACATATAAACTGTTGATAATTTTAGTTTCCTTCTGTGTCATTCAGTGTAAAACTGCATAATTTGGAGGAAAAAAAAAGAAAGAAAGAAAAAAGAAATCTTCAGTAGCTAGGCACAGTGGCTCATGCCTATAATCCCAGAACTTTGGGAAGCCAAAGTAGGTGGACTGCTTGAGTTCAGGAGTTGAAGACTAGCCTGTGCAACACAGCAAGACCCCATCTTTACAACAAATACAAAAACAAGCCAACCATGTTGGCACATGCCTGTAGTCCCAGCTACTCAGCAGGCTGAGGCAGAGGATCACTTAAGCGCAGGACACAAAGGTTGCAGTGTGCCAAAATCATGCTACTGCATTCCAGCTTGGGAGTTAGAGTGAGTCCCTGCCTTGAATTTAAAAAAAAGAAAATTTAGTTTCTGTTCAAAAATAAATAAATAAAAGAGGGACCTAACTAACACTAACATCACTACAAATCTTTAGGCAATAAGAGGAAAATAAAAGAATGTTATAAGCAACTTTATGCCAAAATATTAGATAACTTAGGTAAGATGGGCAAATTCCTTGACATATGCAATTAACGAAACTGACACAAGATAAAACAAAAAGTCTAAATGGCCCTATATTTATTAAAGATATTAACTTTGTTATCAAAAATTTTCTTCCAAGGAAAACTCCAGACCCAAACACTTTCACAGGAAAATTTTATCAAATTAGTCTGAGGAAATGACACCAATCTTATAAAAACTTTTTCAGAAAACAGTAGAGGAAAATGGGCTTTTCAACACATTCACTAAGTCAGCATGATCCTAATACCGAAACCAGACAAAGACACTATAAAAAAAATAAAACTGGCTGGGCATGGTGGCTCACACCTATAATCCCAGCACTCTGGGAGGCTAAGGCCAGCTGATTCCTGAGGTCAAGGGTTCCAGCCTAGCCAACATGGGGAAACACCGTCTCTACTAAAAATACAAAATCATCAGCCAGGCATGGTAACACATGCCTGTAATCCCAGCTACATGGGAGACTGAGACAGGAGAACTGCTTACACCTGGGAGGCAGAGGTTGCAGTGAGCCAACACCATGCCATTGCACTCCAGCCTGAGTGACAGAGTGAGACTCCATCTCAAATAAATAAATAAATAAGATTACAGATTAATATTTTTCACTACTATATACCAAAAAAGCTTAAAATATTAGGAAATCAAACTCAGCAATATATTTTAAAAAGTATATCTATCATGACCAATTGAGGTTTTCCCAGGAATAAAAGATTGAATTAATATTTAAAAAGCACTTAATCTAGTAACCTACCAAATTAAGAAAATAAAAGAGGAAAGCTGTATCAGAATTTCAATACATGTAGGAAAAGTATTTTTTAAATGTAACACCTGTTAATTATAGAAATTCTCAGAAAACTTAAAATAAGAAGAAATTTCCTCAATTTGATAATGGGTATATATAAAGTAACTACAGCTAATACAATACCAAGCCAAGAAATAATGGACACTTTCCCTTTAAGATCAAAGACCAGGTAAAGATGTCCACTCACTCTACTTCAACATTTACTAGAGGTGCCAGTCACTGTAATAAGGCAAGAAAAAGAAATTTTAAAAAACTGAAAAATAAGAAATAAGCATGTATTTATTCACTGAACACACTGAAAAATCTAAGAAATACACAAATCAGCAACTAAAATTAATAAGTTGCTTTGACAAGATTGCAGGATACCAGTTAACAAAAACCAATTCTACTTCTACATACAAACAGCAAAAAATACAAAATTATTTTTAAAAGTTCAATTTACGATAAAAACAAAACATGAAATATCTTGAAATATATTTAGCAAAAGACATGCAAGACCTCCACAATGAAGACTACAAAACTGATAAGAGAGACTGGAGATCTTAAAAAAACAGCTATATATTGTGTTCACTAACTGAAAGACTATGTTGTTCTACAAATTTAATGAATATCAACTATAATCCCATTGTTCTTTTTAAATAGAAATTGGTAAACTGATTCTAAAATTTGTGTGAAAATGCAGAGAACCTAGAATAGTCAAAGTTAAACAAAGAAGAACAAACTGGGTCTCAAGATTTACTATAAAATTACACAAATCAGGACATTGTGGTACTGGTAACTTGTTAAATCCTTTGATAGAACATAGCAGAAATCCCCAAAATAGACCCACACGTATATAATCACTTGATTTTTGATGAAGAAACCAAAGCAATCTCCTTGTAGAAGAAAAACGTTCTCAACAATGGATGCTGGAACAAAGGAACCTCAATCCCTGATTCACACTGCACAGACACAAAAATTAATTCAAGACATGTCATAGACTAAGATGCAAAAGCTGAAACTACATGCTTCTAGAATTATTAATAAGTATAGGAGAATATCTTTATGACTAAGAGGCAAGATTCTTATCAGAATATAGGCACAATACCCATTAAAGAATAATAAATTAGACTTCATCAAAACTAAAATATCTGCTCATCCAAAGCTAGCATTAAGAAAGTGAAGTGGCAAGCCACAGACTGAGAAAATGTATTTGCAATAATACATATGACAACATGTTGTACACAGAATATATCAAGAACTACTACAACTCAATATTAAAAAGATAAAAAATTCAATTTAAATCAGTCAAAAGATATGAGCAGATGCTTCTCAAGTGATAGTATACAGATGAACAATAACCACTTGAAAAAGTAGGCAACATCATTAGCTATTTGATAAATACCAATTAAAACACAGGAACATCACACTACACATCCACCAGAATGGCTGGACTGACCAAATATAAATGTTTGCAACTACACAGGGCACCAGAAACTCTTATTCATTGCTAGAGTGAGTGTAAAAGGGCACAATGACCTTAGGAAAACTTTTGGCAGTTTTACAAAACATACATTCCAATCACAGATATATGCACAAGGAAAATGAAAACTTACATCCACACAAAGACTTGCTTGTAATTGCACATAGTACCTTTATTCATCTAGGCAAGATATTGAAAGAGACCAAGTGTTCAGTCAACAGGAAAATGGGTAAACAAACCCACGGTACATTTCTACAATAAAAACCTTACTCAAAATTGATAAGAGGAACAAAATACTGATACACACAACAAAATGGATGCTTCTCAAAAACATTATGTTGAATGAAAGGTTTATACTCAGAGTTCATACTGTAAAATTCTACTTATTAAAAGTTCTAGAACTTTGAGAGGCCGAGGCAGGCAGATCACCTGAGGTCAGGAGTTCGAGACCAGCCTGACCAATATGATGAAACCCCATCTCTACTGAAAATACAAAAATTAGCTAGCTGTGGTGGCATTCACCTGTAATCCCAGCTACTCAGGAGGCTAAGACAGGAGAATCACTTGAACCCAGGAGGCGGAGGTTGTGGTGAGCAGAAATTGTGCCACTGCACCCCAGCCTGGGCAACAAGAGCAAAACTCCATCTCAAAAAAAAATAAAATAAATAAAGTTCTAGAACAGGCAAATCTAAATGCAATAGAAAGGATTTAAACAGTGGTTGCTTCTGAGGGATGGAGTGAGGATGAACTTCGTAGGGGCAAGAGAAGATGCCCTGTAAAACAAGAGTTTGGGTTACACACGCATGCCTTTGTCAAAACTCAATGTACTGTTAAATACTATGCATACTCGAAAGCTCATTAAATGGCATTATGTTGGTGCAAAACTTTTTGTAATACATTTAAGATCTGTGCATTTCACTTCATGCAAATTTTACCGCCAAAAAAAAAAAAAAAACTTGCAAATAAGTACCGAACTCTGGTTAATGGCATGTATGCTGAAATGTTTAAGAGTAAAATGTAATTTCTACAACTACTTTGAAATGTACCCCCAAAATAAAAAGAGTTATTCAATGACATGGATAAGTTTACAGATATATGAAGAAGCAAGTATAATAAAAGGTAATTGTATGATTTAGATAGTAGAGATAATAGCTATTTGCTACATAACCTTTCAACTTATCTGTATTTGAAATTTTTATAACAAAATATTGAAAACTAAAGAATTGGCTTCCTGGTACCTACCACACACTGAATTCTTACATTGATTATATAGAAAAGGGAGTTAGAATAAACCTACCTATATACACCTCAGTCCATACCTGTGCCTGGTCTATATTGTGAATATGGGAACATACAGTTGAGGGGGAAAAAAAACTTAATAAGTAAAAAATAAAGAACAGCTACCTCTGAGTAGTGAAATCATGGGTAATATTTTCTTTTGTTAATCTGCCTTTTTATATTTTCCATGATGACATCCTTCATTTTAAGTAAAATACTCTTTAGGTTAAGAGATTTCAGTTGTAGTTTTCAAACGATTAAAAAGACATCAATCAATATATATTACCTTGAAGAAAACTATAGAAAATTGTCCTCCATTACTCATAAGATCCACAAGATAGCATTCAACCAGATAGAAGAAGTGGAGATTCTGTCCCCACTTGAATGATTTTACACATAGGCATGTGACAAGCAAGGAATCTCCATCAATCACAAAAAAATTAGATTCCACGAAATCATTTAATATGCTGGAATACCTAAAATAAAATAGAATAAAAACCACAGATGAGATCCACAGAGACTCTGCTGTTGTTATTATTATTGCATAAGCTACTATTTGTTGCATGCCTCATGCCAGTCTATGATGTCTTTTCAAATATCTCATTTAAGCAACTGTCCTTTATAAGAAGGAGATAGCACAATTACCATTTTATTAAAAGAAAATTAGGCTCAGAGAGGCAAAGGAATTTATCCAATGCTAAATGGTAGAGCCAGGATTTGAACTTGAAAATATGATTCTAAAGGCTGTTATTCTGGATGAGGGCATATATCACCCCCAGCTCCATAAATCTGATTGCTTTAGGAAACAATCTGTTCAGTGAGAGCTATGACAACTATAGGAAGAAGGTGCATTCCCATCATCTCCAAGCTGCTCCAAGATAAATAATTGAGTGATCATGTATGCGTATATGGGTTAAGAGGTATGTGGATACACAGAGCATATAATAATATAGCTCTTTCTTTTTTACTTCACAATACTTACCCAGCTTTTGGCATTTCATTCAAAATTAACTTTGTCATTTCCCTGAAAAATACTGCATGATCCTCTAACCCTAAAAAAAAAGAGAGATTTTGAACCATCAATATGTTTACATGGCTACATAATTTAGTAATTATTAAGAGAAGGAAATATGGATATCCAATTACTTTATAATATTACTGAATCTAAATATCTCACAAGATTGTTGTTTTATAGACTGCTAATATCAAAGATTGAGAATTACCCATTGTTGCTGCTTCTTGGGCCATAGGGTAGAAGAGTAGAACTGGAATTTATTAAATATGGCTGATATATTTTATTTTGGCATCTCTAAAAGGCCTATATTTGATGTGAATGGCACCCCTGTAATAAAAGAAAAAAAATTAGAACTGTACTTATTCCTAAAACAAAGAAAATGGACCCAAAAAATATGGTTACAATTTCCACAGAGCAAGCAGTCTAGTAAAAAAGCAAAGATTGATCAAATAATCATACAAAGAATTTCAAATCACAAATGTGACAAAAGGCACAGAGATGGGTGTGGCTTCCCTAAAGAATTAATGCATGAGCTGAGATCTGAAGAAATGAATACTCCCTTATAGTTAATTAGCCCCTCAAAAAAGCAAAACAAAGTATTCTTGGCAAAGGGAACAGCATGTGCAAAGGTCCTGTGACAGGTGACAGTATGGAAATTACCAGATTCAGAAAAGACATTAGTGTGGCTGCAGCAGAGGGTAAGGCTGTTTCAGATAAGGTTAGAGAAAAGGATAAATAAGGTCAGATAAGGATACAGAAAAAGGTCAGCTAAGGATAGAGAAAAAGGAAGCTATGCAGTCTTTTAAGGAATTTTAAGGTGTTTCGTCTTCACCTTCAGAGCAAAATTCAGCCATTGATGGGGTTTAAACTGGTTGTAATTTGATCACACTTGCATTTGGTAAACATTACTCTATCTTTAGTACAGAGAAGAGATTGGACGGGGAAGTGCATAGAGAAAGCTACTGAAATAGTCCTGCAGAAAGACGATGGTAGTTTGAGCTAATGTGGTGCTATTCAGACCTGGAGAGACGTGGATTTATCAGGGGGACATTGTGAAGATAAATGTGACATAGTTTGACAATAGATTCCACATGGGAAGGGAGAGGTGGGGGTGTCATAGATGACAAGAGGATAGATGATGGGGCTTGGACAAAGCATGCTGAAAGGTGGCCAGGTTTCTGGGCTAGAGATAGAAATATCAAGTCACTTGATTACTAAAGATAACTGAGGAAATGAGTATATATCACAGGTGGAAGAAATCACTGAAGGCTGCTGATTAGTAACTCTGGGTCACTCCCAAAATAAGTTTCTGGCCACTCCTGATCACTCCCAATGAAGAAGGGAATTAAATAATGGCAGTAATAGTACAAACAAAACCTTATAATTTGTAGTTGCTATATAATAAAGTACATTTTGCTGTGTTGTATGCTGCCTAATATAAAACCTAACCCCCAGCTCTGCTTAAAACCCCCTGTAAAACCTACCTTACCTATTCTCCCCACATTCTCAGCAAAGTTCCCAGGCATCTCAAGATTCCTGTTTTCCTTGCTGACCAGCTGCAAGGTCACAGCGCAAGATAACAACCAAAAAATGTACAATGAGTTTCTCAAAATGCTATTTTTCAAATGTAATATATATCACAAGACATGTTGCAAATTAATTAACTGTTCTTTGTTCTGACTTCTATAAACCTGTTAGCTGCTACGTCATCCTGGATGTATAAAAGTACCCCATTTCCTTTCTCTGGGGCTCAGCCTTGGGATGCTAATCTGCTGAGCCCATGGCTTAATAAAGGATTAATAAAAATCCTCCTGTTTCACCCATTGGTCTCTCTGGTCTCCTGGATATTCTATAACACCAAAATGAACCATTTACACTCAAATCCCTGTTTTGGGAGCCGATTCTGGGAGAACTGACGTCTTCACTTCATAACAACCACAAGGAGCAGCAGCAAAATACGGTTAGAACTCAATATTACCACAGGATTGGTAAGTAGAAAAGTATTTATAGCCAAAGTGAGTACAGTCTCTGTGAAACTGAAGGGACAGAAAGCAGAATGCATTTATTCAACAACTACTGAATGAACAAACACCTGTTGTGTGGCAGCACTGCACTTGGGCACGGGAGTACACTGCAAAGAACAAAAGCAGGCTTTGCTGCACTCTAGGAGCTTATCATGTAGTAGAAAAAATCAATAAAACTTTAAATATGTAAAAGTTAAGTACTATTTAAAAAATAAAAGAGTTTTAATGAATTGGACAGGAGTGCTACAGACAATATCTCCAAGAAAGTGACATTTTAGATGATCCCTGAAGGAGTGAGTGGAGTGCTCATTCAAAGACTCCCTCCCATTTAAAAGAGAGACAGGTTAGGAAAGCCTCAATCAGCTTTTTTAGTAAGCACTGTAATTTTTAAAATTTATAATATCAGTATAAAAGTAAGGATCATCAGATATAAAATACTGATCAGACAGAAAATAAACACCAAAATTAAAGACAAATAAACAAACTAAAAAAATCAAAATATTCTAAAAAAAAGCAGAAGAGAACTTTTAAAAATTCCAACTAGAATTTTCATTGAGAATCAAAGATATTGGATCTATGAAATAAGAGCTTGCATGCTGCTGTTGAAAAGAAAAAAAATACAGGAACAAGAAAGCATTCCTGAAAATTCAAATCAAAACTACATTGAGATACCATCTCACACCAGTTAGAATGGCAATCATTAAAAAATGCAGAGACAATAGATGCTGGAGAGGATGTGGAGAAATAGGAACACTTTTACACTGTTGGTGGGAGTGTAAATTAGTTCAACCATTGTGGAAGACAGTGTGGCGATTCCTCAAGGACCTAGAAATAGAAATTCCATTCGACCCAGCAATCCCATTACTGGGTATATATCCAAAGGATTATAAATCGTTCTATTATAAGGACACATGCACATGAATGTTCATTGTGGCACTGTTTACAATAGTAAAGACTTGGAACCAATCCAAATTCCCATCGATGATAGACTGGACAGGGAAAATGTGGCACATATACACCATGGAATACTATGCAGCCATAAAAAACGATGAGTTTATGTCCTTTGTAGGGACATGGATCAACCTGGAAAGCATCATTCTCAGCAAACTGATACAAGAACAGAAAATCAAACACCGCATGTTCTCATTCATAGGCAGGTGTTGAACAATGAGAACACATGGACACAGGGAGGGGAGCATCACACACTGGGGTCTGTTGAGGGGAAATAGGGGAGGGACAGCGGGAGGTGGGGAGTTGGGGAGAGATAGCATGGGGAGAAATGCCAGATATAGGTGATGAGGAGGAAGGCAGCAAACCACACTGCCATGTGCGCACCTATGCAACAATCTTAAAGGTTCTTCACATGTATCCCAAAACCTAAAATGCAATTTAAAAAAGCAAGATTGCAGATATAAAATAAATTAGTTTGCTGAACAATAACACAGAATCTCAAGTTAAAAGACAGAGTCCAGAAACACAATGAGATAGAAATAAGAAAAACATCAATACACATGAAAGATTGATCAAAGCTTATAGAATCCATTAAAAGGAAATCCCAGACGAAATAACGGGGATACCAGAATGGGTGGTAAAAATAATCAAAAACATAAAATGAGAAGATGGAATTTAAGAAGACTGACTCAGGGCTAGAGAAAAATATGAGTCCCTAGATTTAAAAGGTTCTCCAAAAACAAAACAAGTTTGATGAAAAAAGAGAAAGCCACAGCTAGATATATCCTGATAAAATTTCAGGGCTCCAAAGATAAAAAGAAAACCTAAAATCTGATAAAGAGGAAGACATTTTAGCCACAAAAGAATGAAAACGAAAGAGGTATTAAAGTGACTAAGGACATGAGCTCTGAAACCAGGATGTCTGGGTTGAATTCCTAATTGTACAACTACCTAGTTGTGTGGCCTGAGGCAAATTGTTTACTGTCTGTTTCTGTTCCCTGTCTGTAAATTTAGAATAATATTATTATCCTAGGGTTGTCAGGATAAAATGTGTTAACACATACACTGCTTAAAGAGTACCTGGACATAGTGAAAACTGATTAAAGTCAGCTCTTTTAACATTATGATCAACACTGAATGCCCTGACACATGACCAGTGACTTTCATCCTCTTTAATGCTTTGAAAAGTCTACTGTAATCAAGTTGTAATGATATAGGATCCTTTTCCTATTTGGATTTAATCACAAAACTTGACTCCATAATGAGTACTATGTATATAGTTATGTTGTGGTTTTTGTTGTTGTTCAGTTTTTAGAGTAATAGATATACTTGATTTATTCAAAGAACCAAAATGTAAATACTTTGAACATTGATAATATATTAAAATAGCTAACCAATTTGAGAAGTACTAAGAGGGAAAACTGTAGGAAAAGAGTAGGAATGCTATGACTATCATTAAATATATATACATATGGAGTCTAGAAATAGCATCCAAAGATAATGTTATATACTGAATATTTATGCCCTCCCTAAAATTCCTATTTTAAAGCCCTAAACCCCAGTGTTATGGTATTTGGAGAAGGGGGCTTTGGGAGATAATCAGGATTATAGGAGGCCATAAGGATAGGGCCCTTATCTGATAGGATTGATGTCTTCTTAAGAAAAAACATCAGAGGCTGAGTGCGATGGCTCACGCCTGTAATCCTAGCAATTTGGGAGACCGAGGTGGGTGAATCACCTGAGGTCAGGACTTTGAGGTCAGCCTGACCAACGTGGAGAAACCCTGCCTCAACTAAAAATACAAAAATTAGCTGGGCGTGGTGGTGCATGCCTGTAATCCCAGCTACTCAAGAAGCTGAGGCAGAAGAATCGCTGGAACCCAGGAGGTGCAGGTTGTGGTAAGGATCACGCCACTGCACTCCAGCCTGGGCAACAAGAGTGAAACTCCATCAAGAAGAAGGAGAAGAAAATAAGAAGGGGTAGAAGGGGAGGAGGAAGAGGAAGAGGAAGAAGAAGAAGAGGAAGAGGAAAGAGGAAGAAAGAAGGAAGAAGAAGAAAGGAAGAAGAAGAAGAAAGGAAGAAGAAGAAGAAAGAAGAAGAAAAGAAGAAGAAGAAAAGAAGGAGAAGGAGAAAAGAGGAAGAAGAAGAAGAAGAAGAAGAAGAAGAAGAAGAAGAAGAAGAAGAAGAAGAAGAAGAAGAAGAAGAAGAAGAAGAAGAAGAAGAAGAAGAAAAGAAGAAAGAAGAAAAGAAGAAGAAGAAAAGGAGAAGAAGAAAAGAGGAAGAAGAAGAAGAAGAAGAGGAAGAAGAAGAAGAAGAGGAAGAGGAAGAAGAAGAAAGAAGAAGAAGAAGAAAAGAAGGGAAGAAGAAGAAGAAGAAGAAGAAGAAGAAGAAGAAGAAATATCCAAGAGCTCATAATCTGTTTCTCTCTCTCTCTCTCTCTCTCTCTCTCTCTGTGTGTGTGTGTGTGTGTGTCTCTATCTATCATGTTACGATAAAGGACACAGCAAGAGGGTACTCATGTACAAGCCAGGAAGAGAACCCTCACCAGAAACTGAATCAGCCAGAATCTTGATCTTGTACTTCACAGCCCCCAGAATAGTGAGAAATGTTAAGTATTTTGTTCCAGCAGTATTAGCAAACTAAGAGAGAAGATAAATCAAAAAATAAAGATTTAAAGAATAAAAGTTTTTAAAAAGAACATGTTTTGCAATGAAAAGAAAATCAAACATATATCCCCCATTGTCAATACAAAGTGTAACTCTGATTAAGCAATTATATGAGAAGTTTGTCTTTACAGATGTCACCCCCTTCAAAAAATAAAAGCAATGAGGAATTTATATTTTCCTCATTTTGAAACATCTAATGAATTAATGGATCTAGACATTGAACATCAATGGATACTAACATCATAAAAATAGAGATGGTAAGACATTCTCTGTCTCTGAATGGCATATTACACCATCTATGTGAACTCTTAACAAAAATATAAAAAATTAAGAAAAAACTGTTCGTGCCTCTAATTATAAGAACTAATAGAGAATAGTGAGGGGAGACAAAGACAGAGTCAGAGATGAAGAAAGAAAGAGAAAGAAACCCTTTAGATTAAGAAACAAGGTATTTGTCTACCAATTGTACTGTGAAAACTTTCTTTTGGATTCTGATCGAAGTTAAAAAAAATTGAAAAGAAAATCATTTGTATCAAATCAGAGTCATTAACTATCCACTAAAATTCATGCTCCTCCTTCCACATCTAAGAATTATCACTAAGGAGTAGCTGTCTGGCCAATGACTAGATTTTCCCCATTCTTTTGCATCTGGAGGTAACCAAGAAATTAGTTCTTACCAACGGAATATGAGTGGAAGTGATAGATAGACTTTTGAGAAGTAGGTATACTTTCTCTATTCTAAGTACTCTTCTAAAAAGTTAGGTGCAAAGAATATTGAGACTCCAGGGAACAGTGGAACTACCATATGGAAAAAACTGGGTCCCTGAATCACTATCGAGCCCACTGGCCAGGAACATCTGCTTTGAACGCTTAGAAGGACAATATATAAATTTCAATTGTGCAATGCCATTGAAATTTAGAAGCTGTAACTGCTACAGAAGTTAGCATTCCCTTACTGGTACAGAAATTGGTACAGAAGTGAAATGCTTCCTATCATTACATAGTTGTACAGTTCTAACATTCTTTTAATCTAAAAAGCCATGAATTGCAAGATGCACCATCATTTTGTGTACCACTAATTTTCTTAATACTACCGATTAAACTGTAACATACCACACATTTGTAATTTGCATCCTCATCTTAGATGTAAAAAGAGATGTGGATTATAAAATCAAGCAAACATGGTATGTAGCTCCAACCTAATGGACAGATAACAACAGGCAGTGAGAAACTAGGCTTCTTGGGCTTAAGAGTTGGAAACCAAAGTAATGCAGAGCAAAATATCTGGTAGAAACCAGCCCCTTCAAAACTAGGAAGCCAACCACGTGCCAACAAACCTGATACTCCCAGACAGTGATTGCAAAAGGCTGAAGGTCAGTGTCTATGGTGTTTTAGTTGCTGTTTTTGAGGAGCTATGACTGAAGAAGAAAGGGAGAAAGAAATAAGCAGAGCCAGAAGGAAGAGAGTTGGCTGGACACAGTGGCTCACACCTATAATCCCAGCCCTTTGGGAAGCTGATGTGGGAGGATCGCTTGAGGCCAGCAGTTTGAAACCAGCCTGGGCAACAAAGTGAGACCCTGTCCAAGAAAGAAAAGATATAAAAGAAAGAGAGAGAAAAGAAGGAAGGAAAGAGAGAAAGAAAGAAAGAAAGAAAGGGAAAGAAAGAAAGAAAGAAAGAAAAGAAAGAGAGGGAGAGAGAGAAAGAAAAGAAAAGGAAGGAAGGAAGGAAAGAGACAGAGAGAGAAGGGAGGGAGGAGAAGGAAGGGAGCCAAGGAATTTGGGTCACACAGTTGACAGCTTCTGAACTGCAAATAAAAAGTGACAAGACTGGGAGAAAAAAAAAAAAACTTGCTCAACATAGACTCATAAAGAATTCTCAGTTAAACAAAAAGACTTAGCCTTGCCAGAAATATTACATGGAGGTGTGCCCTTCCCAGGCCAGACTATCATTTCAAATGAAATTAAGAGAGATTCCACTAATTTGAGAGGGAATGAAGGATGAAAACAGAAACTCTCTGGGTGTAATTAATGATACAGGAAACTAGAGCATCAGAAGCTGGATACATTTTTTAGAGAATTATATTTCCAAATAAACTATGAGTTGCCTTAAAAATGGTTACATCAGTAAAACAAACAACAGGTTATAAAAAGAGTTATATAAATAACCCTTTTTATATAATTTAAAAAAACAAAAAACCTTTTTTAACCTGCTGTTTTACTGATGTAACCATTTTTATGGAGACCAACAGATCTCCATATCGACAGAGCAGAAAATGAGACTGCAGCAGTGAAAACTGCAGAGATTACCACCCATATAAATATAGCCAAGGATGAAAATTAACACGGGTATTTTATTAAAAGTCATAAAGCTAATCATGGGGAGAATTTTTAAAAATATAGAAGTCATATTGGAAGGCAAAGTGGGTAGCATAGATGTTTCTTTCACAGGGAGTTGCTAGAGTCTAAAGTTGGTAAAACAAAAAATCGATTTGTAAGCATATAATTTATAAGCAACTGAGAAAGAAATTTATGAGTATATTTATGGAATAACGCCTCAGGAGAACGAAAACTGTGAGACTGAGTATGAAGAGGAAAGTAGTAGAGAAGGGCATTTAGTTTTTGCTTTATGTCTTTCTCTTCTACTTCAAGTAAAACTGATCAGTTATGCCCAGCATACCATGGGATATCATACAGCAATTACTAAATGAGACTGAGAGGTACCAGTTAATCATGAATGAGAAAAGCACACCAGTGGGACAGCCAAAATATCTTATAAAGTGTATAGATATAGAGATGGGCAGATAATGGATGGATGGATGGATGGATGGATGATTGGATGGATGGATGGATGGATGGATGATTGGATGGATGGATGGATGGATGGATGGACAGACGGATGGATGGATGGATGGATGGATGGATGGATGGATGGATGGATGGATGGAGAGAGAGAGAGACAGCAGCTATAGACAGAAACTTGTTTCTTTCTTTGTAGAATATCAGGAAGGATTCACACTAAACTACCCCCAATATCTTTGGGATAGAAGGGGAAGAGCCTTGGAAGCAGAACCCACCCTCAATTATTTAGTACCCTCAACTCTCAGCACCTGAGTTCCACTAAACTTCAAACAGCAAATCTTAGGTTCATTGAATGGTATGTTACTGCTTTCAGGAGAATACTAGAAATTACGAAGGTCTGTAACTCGTTGATGTTTTAGTTTGGATTTCTTATTGTGTCTTTCAAGGACTTGCTTCTGACTCTAGTTCTGGCTGCTTTTTCTAGCGGTCCTTTGTAACTTTGTAAACAAAAGAGGCGCGGAAAGAAGGAAGTACCTTTCCAGGGAAATAATAAAACCTGATTTCCGCTATTAAGAACTTAAATCCAAGACGGAAAAAAAGGAAGCGGCTTGCTGCAGTCCGTGTCCAGGTTGGATTGGCTGTGCACAGATCCGAGGACCCTCACTTTCTCGTCAGTACATATCCCCTCATGAAGTGCCACAATAAAGAGGAGGAGATGGCGCGGGGGCTCACGCCTGTCTTCCCAGCACTTTGGGAGGCCGAGGCGGGCTGATCACCTGAGGTCAGGAGTTCGAGACCAGCCTAGCCAACATGGGGAAACCCCGCCTCTACTAAAAATACAAAAATTATCCGGGCGTGGTTGCCCCGTCGGGTGAAGAGGACCCCTCAAATGCCTGAGCACTGTCCTGTCCCTCTTCCCCCCTCTCCCTAAGCCGGACCTCCGCCTGCCCGAGCACCGTGGGCGCCCCACCTCCCCGCGCGCGCGAAGCCCTCGGGCACCCTCCCCGCCCGGCCCATCGGGATGCAGAAGGAAACCCAGAACCCCCGCGGGACGGCTCCGCTCCAGGCTCCCGGGAGACACCCCGCGTCACCCGCAGTCCTCACCCGACCCCGGACCCGCGGTGTCCCAGGAGCTTGAGTGCCGCGCGTCGGGCGGGAAGAGGCGAAGCAGGCCCGAGCGCAGCGCCTGGCTGAGGGCGCGCGGCCTGGGGGTTACTGAGGCTCTGAGCCACCGAAGCGGCGCCGGAGCTTATATCCCGACCAGCGCGCGAGCTCCTAGCTAGGGCTGAGTTTCGCTTTCGTTTCTCCACCGTGAGGCCTTGTCGGTTTCCGTATCCCCTGTGTTCTGGAGGCAGATTCTAGGTCTCGGGTAGGCAGGGGCCCCCGTGCGTTGATTTACTCTCAGGATCTCAGGGAGATCAGAGCAGACGCGGCGCGGCGCCATCTGGGACAAACCTGTAAACGTAAAGGAAGGAAAACAGGGAGATCTGGACTCCACACGAGGAACCCAGGCGGCTGAGGTTAAACGCAGCACGCTGAGCGCTCTGAAAGCCTGGGGTGAGGTGTGCACGGTTTCCTTTTTGGCAAGGTACTGGACGTGCAAAAATGGAGTAAAAGAGGATACGGGCCTTGAGTTTCTGTCCTAAGACGTTCATGTTACGAAAAATGTCCAGTAGTATAACTGTCCAGTGTGAACATTTGAAAGCCCAATCATACAAAGAATTTAAATGGAGAAGAAGAATGCTCTGTAGTGTTGTCATCAAGCTCATTCATGTTTGGAATGCGAGTGTCAACCCCAGCCGATCGTGGCCTTTAGTGCTCCAGACACTTAATTCCATGACGTTATGCATGTGCAGAATATATTGAGATTCAAGCGTTTGGGGGACTTGATCCTACAGCCTTGCTTTTAGGTGTGAACTCGGGTTGCTGCGACAGTAGACCTTGGTCCTTTCTGTGGGGCGCTGATGGCATTCCAGCCCTTCTGCCCTGGGAGCGCTCTGCCCTATCACCAACGTCCTCACTGCTGCATGATTCAGCGGGCTCTTGACTCACATTGCAGAATGCCACCTCTCTTCACTCATAACTTCTACCCAGGCTCACTCCCTTGATCTGAATTAATCTACTCCCATAAAGCTACTTTGTTTTTCTTCAGAAGAATCACCGAGGTCCTCATCCTTCCCCCCGTGGCTTTCTACTTGATCAGTGTCCTCCTGCCAAGTTTCTGACCCTCTGTCATCCCCAGCCACACCTCTCTAGCTGCATACCACTTGGGTTCCTCAGAAAAGCTCAAAGGACGTGGCTTCTCCCTTTTTGCTACTGACCTGCATTTCTTTGCTTATTACTCACTGTTCACCCCCATGATGGTAGCCTGACTAAAAATCTCCCCACTTCCCCCAGTCACCTTTTCATGCCAGGAACAAGCACCAGAGAGTAATAGCTGCCCATCCAGCCCAGTTAGAAGCTCCCAATTCCTCAGTGTGGCCTGAGGCAGAAGAGTGTCCCTAAGGTCATCTCAGCTCCTGGATCCCAAGTCCAGTTCTCTTTCCTTCGCTTCTCACTCATCTGCTACGCTTGTTTATTGGGCACCACAAAGCAAAGTTAAGGATTATTCCTGTCTTTCACCAAGAAGGGAGAAGCTCTCTCCCCATCTTCACCTATTTCTATGATGCTTTCGGGGACTATGGGCCTCACACTGATAGCACTTCCCCAGGCTGGGGTGGCCCAGACAGTCAAAGAATAGGACCAGCTGCTTCTCAACTCAGCTGACACTTGGTAGCTTTGTGACCTTGGATAAGACATCTTGTCTTAGGAGGTCAGACAAGGTCAACTCTTCCAGCTATGACATTGTGTGAGGCAAGGAAGTGGGGAAAGTCCATGAATGGGAAGGTGGACCTTCATTGTACCTGTTTTGCGGGTTCAGGAGAGGTCCTCTCACAACTCACTGAGGGTAAGGAAGTTTGGTGAACACTTCTATGGAAACTCCTGGCTCTGGGGTGCTCACGTCACTGATGATTAAGTGGGCACTTTATAAGCTACACTTCTGTCAAAGTAATTCAAAGTCCTGCTCATCATTCAGACTGGCCTTGTCAGGAATCAGGTGCACTTGGATAACCTAGCCTTAATTCCACTCAATTTCCTTTTATCGTTTAGAAAAACATGATTACAGTCATTCCTCAGTATCCAAGGGGGATTGGTTTCAGGACCCCCTGTAGACACCAAAATCTATAGATGTTCAAGTTTCTTACAAAAAATGGTGTAGTGTTTCATATAATCTATGTGTAACTTCCCATATACTTTAAATCATCTCTAGATTTCTTACAGTACCTACAATGTAAATGCTTTATAAATAGGTATTATACTGTATTGTTTTTATTTATATTATGTTTCATTGTTGTATTATGTTTCATTGTATAATGCCATTTTAAAAATATTTTTGATCCACCATTGGTTGAATCACCAAATGTGAAGTCCATGGCTATGGAGGCCTGACTGCATTTTTAGGCTTATAATGCCAACATTTATTTGAAAAGTTTATTCTGTGTTATATTAATTTAGGTTTCAGTTGTATAATCATTAGTACAGTATTCAGTTTATAACTCATAAAAATAAAGCATATTAACAAGTGCAGATGCTGTCTCTATGGAAAAATAGTTACCTAAAAATGTCATAAACAATCTGTTTTGATTTTTTCCTGCAGAAAGCCTTCCTGATTAAGAAACAACATATTCAGATGAAACTACAGTCATAGTTACGCAAGTCAAATGAGCACACTGGGTCTGTGATATTTCTGCAACAGGCTTTTTCAACACCTGCTGATCAGTCCATCAGAGTAAACCTCAGGGGCTGAAGATATGCCAGCTTGGTGGAAATTCCTTCCCAAAATAGCAATAGCTGAGCAAATTGTTAGGCTGACAGAAGTAGAGTATAGACAGTCCTTGGGATTTTGTGTGACAGAGCAACTGTCTTCAATGGTTGGCATTTTTCGATGTTTAAATTCTTTGGTTCAACAGCTGATTTCCTCCTTTGTCATATTCTTTCCTGTTTGCTTCACAGGCAGTGACAGCCATGACCTTCCCCATTAGACTTCTTGGGTAAGCAGCTTCTGAAATTGTTCTACAGCTGTTCGTAGCTGTCTGGCAGCATCCACTCCATTTGCAAGGTTGTTGAATATCACTAAGTATCTCCATGAGGCATATAAAATGCAAACTTTAAGAGAAACCAAATATTGTTCCTTTTTATTTAGATCAAATAAATGTCAAAGCCTTTCTACATATCCAATTATCTTGGTAGATTTGCCTTTTCTTTCTAGTGGAAGGGGAAAAAATCACCCTATACAGTTTAGTGATGTCTTCATGGGTTGTAAAATGTCAAAGCAACTCAATATAAAGCATTAAAACTTTCAGCCATGCAGAGTCATAAGTTTTTTTAAGTTCTATTCAGACTTCAAAGACTATTGATTTTCTTCCAGTTTCTTCCTTAGCATAATATAATCAGTGTTGTTCCTTTGTTAATGTAAACACATCAGAAAAAAACTCCTATTTTATGGCTACTTTAAAATTTCATGAGTCTATTAAGCCATTCCATAAGTTGCACATTTAGGTTGCTTCCATTTTTTCTTCTAGAAATAATATGGAATTAAACGTGTTTTTCATGAAGTGTTTACTGTAGCTAGGATTGTGTCCTTGAAGCAGATCAGAGATAGAGTGGATCAAAGGTTATGACATTTTAAAGGTAGCCAGATGAAGATGAATGTTCATATAGTATGTGCAGAATATGGTTCACTTGCATATGGTTCTGATTTGCAAATCAGCACACAAGAGCTGATCCACAGTACAGGAAATCTGATTTAAGATATTTAAAATCAGTAGTGTTTTTATTCTCCAAATAGAAGCATACTGAATTCAAAATTTCTTTAATTGATTATTTTCTATTTTATACCCAGAGACTTCAAAACATTTTACTCCCTAGTGGATTAAACAATTAAGAAAGGTTTTTTAAGATTAAATGGACTTTAGGCTCATGACTGGATTTATGAGGTCTTACTAGACTACCCAGGCTGGCCTCAAAGTCCTGGGCTCAAGGGTTCCTCCTACCTCGTCCTCCCAAGCAGCTGGGACTACTGACATGTACCACTGAGCCCAGCAATGTTTTTGATGATTAAATATAATGCAAACACATGCAAATTTTACATCCAAAAAAATGAAAGTTTCCTTTAATCTTATCCTCTAGATATAATAACTAGCATACAATTTCACTTAATGCTATATTTGGGATATCTCATTTCTATGTCACTTCTTGGTTTAGTACCTTAGAAAGCACATTTTAAAAATTATAATTATTGATAGGGAAAAGCATAAAGAGTAAGAAACAGTAATAGTCAAGACAATCTCTGAGGCCATTTTTTCCCCGCTGATGCCATTTTTAAAATAACAATACAGCATGCACGTTGGAGTCAAGTCTCCCATACAATCCTATTCGCGTCCCAGTCAGAATGCATTTTCTCTCCAAAATTAACTTGTCATCTTCCAGGAAAGCTTTAAAATGTTTTCATATGTCAGGAAAGAGAGAGAAATTATAAAAATAGATATTATAACAAATCATAACAAATATGAGGGTGCTCTAACACACTCTTGTGTATACTCTTTTTATCCTAAATCTATCTGGAATATATTTCTATGACTACATACATATTTATCCATTCCACTGTGATTTTTTTTTCCAATTCATGTGAGCCAGAAGAACTTCAATTTGCTGAATGAAGTGAAACAGGAATCCAGTTTTTTAATAATGAGGGGTAAGTCAGTGGAATTGAACAGGACCAAGAAATAAATCAAATGTATATAGTTATTTAATAAATGCTGCCAATTCAAAATAATATTCTTTCGATACAAGAATAAAATATGTCATTTTATTTCATCCATTCCTCCATTCCTTGTTTTGCCATAAGAAGTTTGTTAGTATCCAGTAGCCTTGAAGGGCTTCTCCTCCACCCCTAGTATTCCTTTTCACACAATCTTCCTGGATAATTTGCTTTGCTGATCTGTCTAGGCAAACCTTTGTATCAGTTTTTCTACCTCCAGCAAACAATACTATTTATTTATTTTTTATTTTTGTTTTATTTTTTAGAAACAAGACTTTGCTCTGTCACCTAGAATGCGGTGTACAGTGATACAGTCATGGCTCACTGCAGCCTTGAACTCCTGGGCTCAAGTGATCCTCCCACCTCAGCCTCCCAAATGGCTGAGACTACAGGAACACACCACCACGCCTAGCTAATTTTTAAATTTTTCTAGAGACAGGGCCTCACTATATTGCCCAGGCTGGTCTTGAACTCCTGGCCTCAAGCTGTTCTCCTTTGTCAGTCTCCCAAAGTTACAAGTGTGAACCACTGTACCTGGCAAAAATGTCATTTCAGCTGAGATTATATGACATTTGTAGATTATTTTGATGAAATACAAAATCAGTTCTTCCTATATAAGAACAGGATACAGCATTCCATTTATTTCATTATTTCATTCCCTTCTCTTCTATAGTATACATTAAAACCTGCACATTAGTTGTTAGTATTCCTTCATGTTTTATCTCATTTATATATATTATATCATATGTGTGTATGGATAAATCTGTGTATGTACACACAGGCACACATGCACCTATACCTTAATATATAATATTAAAGTAGAACCATTCTCTTCACTTCTCACAAAGGTCTTTTTGCTTTGGGACTAGACATTGAATTTTGTCTGAAGACTAACAACAATCTATGGAGCTGATCATATGGCTTTTTTCTTTTGAGTTATATGAGGAATTAAATACTAGATATTTGGATGTTAAGCCAACTTTTAAGACTTGGCTAAAACCCAATTGTCCAAAGTGTATTATTCCTTTAATATACTGTTGGCTTTTATTTATTAGTATTTTTTCAGATTTTATTTTACTATTCAAAACAGCAGTGTGCACTTATCTCTCTTTATTCAATTTTATATTACTGAATAATGACATAATGATGATGAAGGATAATATACTGATACAATGATGTTATTCTTTGTAAATTCCAAGACTTATTTTATTTGCTTAAATTCAACAACATTTGCTTTTAAAATTAATGTTACTGGCTTTTTCACTCTAAATAATACTTTTCTCTACATTTGGACCCTTATAAGGCAGATAGAAAATGAGATTATTTCTAAGGATCATAATATCTAACTGTACCCAAATACTCATATATAAACATAAATTTTGTGTTCAGACTGTTTCAATTCTGCTTCTATTACCTATCAGAGTAAGATTACGATTCTCTCTTCATTTTTGCACACATGCACTAGTTAGCAAACATCCCAAGTAGCAGAAACATGTGATGAAAAGACCACCCAGAGGCTCAAGCTACATTTATGCAGCAGATTTAACCACAGTTCATAAAATCGAGCTCATGAGGGACAGATCTGGAGTTCACTGCTGTGTACAGATGGGCATACCAGTTTAACCAGACAAATCTTTGGGGCCATACCTGAGTCTGTGACATGTACACAAGCCAGATACAAAATATGAGGAATAAATAGAAAGATTGGTCGTAGCTTGAAAGACACTTGTTCCCAGGATCACCAGATGGACCATGAGGACAATTCTGCAAGTGTTTCATGCCTCCATTTTTAGTGTGTTCCTTGATTAGGCTTCTCAGTTACCAATTTCTCACATGCTCCATTATTTTTGTTTGCTGATGGTTTATGCCAGGAATAAAGAGAGGAAAAAAAGTGAAAAGGTGGTAAGTAGACCTGTTCCTTGAAACTCTGGATTTTCAAACTTCCTAGATCCTAAGAGAAAGAAAATGTCAAAGGGGGATGAATGAGCAAGTCAGCAGCATTCCTTTGCACACTGCTTTCCTCAAGGAAGCTTTGAATATCTTTACCTTCTCTATTGGCTGCCTGAGAGTTTCTGTCTCCTAAAACAAAGTTTGTAAACCTGTATCCTTGATTGACCTGAAACTGGGAAGCATACTGATAGATAATCTCAAAACAGAGTGATCTACAGCCTAGACAGTCTAGTGAAGAAGAAAAATCAATGCATGAGAGAGCTAGGGGAAGAAAGTTTACTGTGAAATAAGATGTTTGAATGTGCAGTTTTGAAAACACAGCATGCCCCAGTGTGGCTATGGCACTGATGGGTTAAATGGAATAGAGGTGTGGTAGACAATGCCAAGATGACCACCAATGCCTTTTCTTGCCAACTGGGTCGCACACCTCTGTGCAGTCTCCTCCAACAGTGGATACTGCCCCTTCCCACAGTGGATACTGCTCATTTGTATGAAACCAAAGGATACTGCAGAAAAGATGAAATATGACCTTAAAGGCTAGATCATAAAAGACATATGGGGCTGAGCATGGTCACTCACGCCTGTAATCCAGCACTTTGGGAGGCCGAGGCAGGTGGATCACCTGAGGTCAGGAGTTTAAGATCAGCCTGGTCAACGTGGTGAAACCTCTTCTCTACTAAAAATACAAGAAATTAGCTGGGCATGGTGGCAGGCACCTGTAATCCCAGCTACTTGGGAGGCTGAGGCAGGAGTATCACTTGAACCCAAGAGGTGGAGGTTGCAGTGAGCTGATATCACACCACTGCACTCCAGCCTGAGCAACAAGAACCAAACTCTATCTCAAAAAAAAAAAAAGGCATCGTGGCAGAATCCAGCGGGCATGAAATGAGGAAACTCAGGCAGTGATACAGAGAAGTCAACAGGGCTCCAGCCAATAACAGGACTAACTTTCCAGGCATGTGACTGAGCTGCCTTGGAAGCAGATCTTCCAGCCCCAGCCATGCTTCCACCTGAAAGAAGCTGGGGCAACATCTTCAGAACAGTCTCATGATACCCCGCTCGGGAATTACCCAGCTAAGACTCTCACGGATTCTCGACACATAGAAACTGTGTGAAATAACAAATATGTATTGTTTTAAGACGTTAATTTTTGCAGTAATTTGTTATGAAGCAGTAGATAAGTTATACCTCATTTTGGAGGTGGAGAAGGTCTGTTTGTGTGATCTATAAGAAGAGGAACGGAGACGAAGATTCATAGAGAAAAGCAAGTCCAAAACCAATATGCCAAGGTATAGAATAGACAAATGGGTGCTAAGTCACCTAGATTAATGGCAGGGTGTGGAGTGAAGAAGAGAACCAAGAGCCCAACGAGATCCAGTCTTAATTTTAAAAACTGGGATGAAGGATGGTTGATGCAAATGTAAGTACTTCAAAAGAGCAGGAATTTCTATAAGAAGTAACCATTTGAAAGCTGAACTGGAACCCCATGAAGGAGCCACAGACCCCCTTTCCTAACCTTGGTCTACACAGAGATGGGCTCTGGTGGGAAATAACAAAGTGCATGAGAAACGATATTACTGTCCACACACTAATCTCTCCCTTAATATCAATTGGACCTTGCTATACTAACTTATGAGTGTTGGTCCAACTTTCTAAATTTTTTTCTGATGCAAATTTTCTGAGGAAAAGAATTTTTGTTTCTCAAATTCTTATAATATTTTTAAAACAAGCTGAGTTTACTGCACTGTTTAAAATACACACACATAAAAAAAGTCACATTTGTCTGTCTTTTTGAGTAAAATCATATCCGGCTTTGAAGCCTCTTTCAGGACAACAACCTGTATTTTTCTTTTTTCTTCTTTGGGCTTCATCACTTCGCTGGTGTTATACCAGGATTTAGGAATCAAGCAATCCCAAAAAATGTGGAAGAGGCCTCATCTGGTCAGTAGTACAACATGATTGCCTCTGGAATTCACCTCGAGACTCACAGTTCACTAGAAGGTAGAGGCAAAAATCAGAGTTGCCAGTTAAAATTATCTCTAAAGATGGGTTCAGTGCTTCCAGTTCTCAAGCCTTTCTGAAACTCCATGGAGTGAATCACTTGCTTCTTTTCTGTATTTCCTCCTGCAGGCAGTTTTCTAATTTAGTTAGATGCATACTTATATTTATCTCTTTCCAATAATTTTGTTCATTTCTGATATCTTCTATTTTCTTCCCTCCCAATTTCTGCCCTTTTAAGTTTTTACTATTATCTTGTGGTTTTAGGAAAAAGCAGATATAAATATGTGTTTAATCAATGCTATAGTTTTTTGTCTCCTTCAAAATTGATTCCTAATCCCCTATGCAACAGTGTTGGGAGGTGTATTTAGGAGGTGATTCAGGAGGACTCCTCATGAATGGGATTTGATGCCCTTGGGGCTTGATGGAGGAAGTTTGACCCCCTCTTGCCCTTCTACCTTCTGCCATGTGAAAACACAGTGCTCAAGGTACCATTGTGGAAACAGAGATGGGAACTTCATCAGACAACAAACCTTCTGGCACCTTGATCTTAGACTTCTCAGCCTCCAAAATGATGAGAAATCAATTTCTGTTCTTTGTAAATTATACAGCTTGTGGCATTTTGTTATAATGGCACAAACTAAGACAATCAATCAGGGTTGTTTTACCATCATAAGTATAAATTTTAAAAACACTTCTTCATTAATATAATAGATGAAATGACCCACAGAAGTATCCAGTTCCAGAAAGGACCATTTATAAAGCACCAGTTTTGCCTATAAAGAAAAGTACAGTAACAGATCTTCACAAATTTTCTACCATCCAAAAAAAGACAGCTTTGGATATTAAACTGAATCAAATGTGATGGTCTTATCCAGACAAAGGAAGACAGAGCACTCCATTTCCAAGTTAACTGGGAGCTTTTGTGTTGCTCTTTCTGCCCCCTTTTATTTGACTTTGTTACCTGACCTTTGAACAGAAAAGCTTTCTCTTCTTGCTGTCTCCGTTTATTTGAAATACTGAAATAGTAGAGTCTTTCTCTCTATTTGTCATTTGAAAGATCAATATATTAAATGATTGTGAAACACTTTTTGCAACTGTAAAAGGGTTGATGCTTTTCCTGCAGATATTCATTAAACATTTATTTATTTCTTCAACAAATATTTACTGGAGGCTCATGATGTCCCAGGCATTGAGCTAAGAACTCAGTGTTGCAATGTGTGTAGATCCAGTCCCTCTGTGTTTATGCTTATTTAATACTATTATAGACAAAGTCTTCAATACATAGCATAGTCAGATATCAATTCTTCATTAGCAATATGAAATAAGAGAACAATGGGACTTTCCACTCAATTTGACAGGTGGCTAAATTTTTAGTTACTGAATTTCCTGTTTTAGGATCATCTAGCAGATGATCAAAATTTAAATGCACAGAGGAGAAGATCATAGTAAGAAGAGCTTCCATTTGGAGTGTCACTTTTTCTACTTGGAGTCACATACTGTACTTTAAATTGATTCAGAACATGTTAACAGGGCAGGTGGTGATTTCCAGCTACAAGTCCAAAATATAGAAGAATGTGTTTAAATCCTATGTTTATCAGATCCATAAATATAGTTCCTTCTATGTTAAGTAGCTTTGTTTCTAAGCACTCAGCCTCAGTCCTGGGGGTGCTTCCCAGCCCGCTGCTGGAATTCCTGATCATGGCAGTCTGCTGAAACATGAGCTCAGTTACCAAATATAGCTCAGTGGAGGAAGAGGACAGATGAGAGTCCGAGGCCACAGTTGCCTCAAAGTGACCACGGACCTGGCAGTTTTTAATGAATAGGCAAGACCAACCTCCATTCTCCCAGAAAAGAAGAAATGCTCATCTGAAATTCATCACCTCTCTGGAGTCTTCAAACTGACCAAGCATTGAAAAGGTCTGTGAGGTGTGTCTTAATATACTAACTAGTAGGGCAACATAAAATTTAAGGACTTAAAAAAAAACTAAAAATATAACACTAGCTTTTTCTGATGATACGATTTAGGAGATATCTTAATTATTCTTTTGCTTGGAGAAGAAAAGTAATAAGAATTTTATGGTCTTTCCAAAAACAAATAATACGTACGATTTGCCTGCCCACTTTATCTCTGCCTTTGCTGTCAGCGAATTACACTTTGTTATAAGCTTAAGCATGCTAAATTGGCACTATTGATTCCAAAAGGATTAAATGTATTTATGGAGCCCACTTTTGTCAAGATTGTGTATGTGTTACATTTCACAGAAAGTAAAAATGCAGCTTTCTAGACCCTCACCCATATTTAAGCTAAATAAATAATGATGGCTTCAAGTGATAGACTTTAGATTTCAGTAACATTATAAGTGGTTAATTACACTTTCAAAATATTTCAAAAGTAACTCACTGGACATAATTAAATGAGTTGGGATAGTAATAGCAGGTATTTTAAATTATATTCATGCATACAATTTACATACTTATTTTTAATAAGATAAAGCTTACTTACTAAGGGAAATCACAGTGCAGTCTCTGGAGTCCAGTCAAATTTAAACATCATGGTATAATTTTTATCATTTTGTTTTAAGTTGCACATGAAATTGTCTTGAATCCAATATAGGAGGTTGATATAAAATGATTTCAGGCTCACATTACTAACATTTGCTAAAAATACTAATTGCCTTTTAGTATGAATAATGTAACGACATATAAAGCCCATTTCTTCGCAATATAAAACTATTCAAAATCTATTCAATCACACACATGCAAAAACATTGCATGATAAACATGCCTTCCAATCTTTTCACTCACAGAAAGAACTTAAATACCTTTATTATTCAGATTTTAAAAACCAAAATCTTTTTGAACAAATTATTGTTAGCAGTAGAAAAGGCCGATGAGATTTTCCTGGCCACTAACTGCCCTATAAATACATGATTACACATTCCTAGAAAACAAATGAGGCCTCTGGCATCCTAGGGCCTGGTATGGATGAGGGTCTGTATGGCAGGACCTCTGTGTCAGTTCTTCCTCTGAGCTTCTCTGTGTTGTTGTTAGAGCTGAATATTAAAACTGGCTTCATAGCATATTTTACAATAGGATGAGGATCTGGATTGCATGGGACAAGTATAATCACTTTGACTTCCTTATCTCATTTAAAAAAAAATGTAGAGGGCAATCATTATTCAGGTTTGAAAATAAATCTGCCCAGCTCTTTAAGAGATACCAAGTGAAATCTGCAAGGCAAAGACAAGAGCTCCTCTACTTCTTAAACAATATGTATGAGGCTATATTGCAATTATTGAGCTCCAGTTCCAAATTCAGGCCATCTAGAGTTGATGACTGTGTCCTGATGAAATTCCGGCAAAGGAAACAAAGACTAAACAAAGCATCTTCAACTAAAATTTCTAGCTGTTAAATCATCATATTAGAAAATATAAAAGCAAATTTGGTAAAAATAGGTTTTGAATTTAAGTAAGAAGAATAAAGCCCTGAGTTAGATAATGGTAGTGGAAGTGGATAATTCAGAAGCAAAATCTAAATATTTGTAATGGACTCAGTATGGCAAATAAAGTTGATAAGATGAAGAGGACATGGGATAACTTCAAAAACTCTATAAAGTATCTTATTTGGATTTTACGGCATTAAATTGAACTATTAGATTATGTGTCCTTGAAATTGAGATTAAATATGCTATATAAAGAGATACTTAAAACTGCAGGATAAATATATCTTCTTATAATGACAATTTAATAATCAGAAAGGAAAATAATCCATGTGTATTTATTAAGAAATAAAGTATAAAATTACAGTGCATTTTCTGCATCAAGCATAAAATTTTGTAAAATTTTCATGTTTGACTTGTGCCCTAAAGGACCCTTTGTGGCCAAAAAAAAAAAAAAAAAGAAGGAGAAGAAGAAGAAAGGGAGAGAGGGAAGAAGGAAAGGAGAAGGGAGGGAAGGAGGGAACAGATTTAGTCTAGGGGTTATCGGTGATTCTGAAGCACAAATATTAAGTTTTAAAGCTTTTCTAGCTTTGGTTTTCATAGTTTAGGTTTTATTAAAAGATTTTAATATCAAATCTTCACATCAATAGTTTGTATTAGTTTTTTAGTAATTGTTTAAGTATGAAAACAAATAAAACTGCTTAATCTAAAATTAAAAATCACTTATAATTTTACCTTTTTTTCAAAAATTACAACATAAGCAACAAAGGATCCCCCTGAATGTCCCACCTTCCAACTTTTACCCCTGCCTAAATCCCACCTCAGAGGTAGTCAGTGTTGATTGTTTGGTGTATGTTATTCCAACTATTTTCGTATATTTATTCCTCTCTATATATACATGTTTAAATGACTGTGGGAATTTTGCTATTTCGTCTGGACTCTCTAAAGAACCTGCTGAATTTGGTACATGGTATTAAGTGACCTTTACTGCCTGTCAGCCTTTTTCTAGCATCAAGCTTTTTCTTTCAAAATTGTAGCAGTTCTTCATCAACTCTCAAACTATTTCATGAACAGACTTCAAGAGTGTTCCCCTTATCTATATGCTTAAAGTAATCTCCTATAACATCCCCAGTGAGAAAAGAAAACTCTGCAGTTAAATGCAGGCTTCCACCCTGAGTCTGTCACTTTCTGGTGGCTCAGGTTGGGCCAAATAAGTGAACCTTTTACTGCTGCCATTGTGAGTAATACAAACAACAAAACAGAAAAATAACATCGACTCCATGGATTGCTCTGAGGATCAAACTGTTCACTTTTGAAAGCAGGTAACTCCCAAGCTGTTAGGTAGGAACAACTTGTACTATTTGTTGTTGAATTCTTCCTACTAGACTGTTTCCCATGTATATTCCTTGTCTTCCCAAGTTCCTCCAAGTCAAAGATACCTTTTGATTTCAACGGTCAATAGTGCTTTGATTCATGGGGATCACGCCAGGGGGTGTCCCACAAGTCTCGTTTGTTTGTTTCTTGAGTCAGAGTCTCACTCTGTTGCCCAAGCTCGAATGCAGTGACCGGATCATAGAACTCACAATCCTCCCACCTCAGCCTCTGGAGTAGCTGGGGCTACAGGCACACACCACAAGGCTCAGCTAAGTTTTTTGTTTGTTTGTTTGTTGTTGTTGTTTTTTCTGTACTTTTGTAGAAGATGAAACCTCACTACATTGTCCAGGCTGGGATGGAACTCCTGGGCTCAAGCGATCTTCCTGCCTCAGCCTCCAAAAGTGCTGGGGTATGGGAATAAGCCACCATGCCCAGCCCCCTGTAAATATTTCTTAACTGACAACATGGGGGATTCTCCCAAATATCATAGAGCTGGCTTTCGGGTAATCTATCCCCAAAAGTCAGCAACTTTAAAAGCAAATGGTCATCATAATTTTTAAATTTGTCTCTTTTCAATCATTTGTATATTCATGTGTAAATGTGAATCATATACATTTATACCTATAGTACACATTCAGGAAATAAAAAAAAATAAATGTTTTCCCAAATATTAGGATAGTCATGCCAAGATAAGATTCATAAAATTACTTGTCAAATGTGTAATATACACACCAGTGAAAACTTATTTATATGTTCTATATTTTATAGTATAACATGAGTCTAACAGAATTCGGATGATACTAAGTTAGGGAGAAATTGCAAACCATAAAATTACAATTAGAAACAGTGAATAAATTAAGTGGCATAAAAATCCTTAAAAAGGAATGAAATAGCCAGGCCTGGTGGCTTGTGCCTGTAATCCCAGCAACTCGGGAGACTGAGGCAGGAGGATTGCTTGAGGCCAGGAGTTCAAGCTGAGACTATAGCTACTTGGGAAGCTAAAGCAAAAGGATCCTTTGAGCTCATGAGGTCAATGTGGCAGTGAGCTATGATCTCTCCACGGCACTACTACAGCCTGGGCAACAGAATGAGACCCTATCACCAAAAAGAAAAAAAAAAAAGAGGAAGACTGAGATACATCCGGGGCATTAACAAAATAGGTCACCATGGATGTTTACATTTGAAAGCAATATTTGCGTAGAATAAGCCAAGATCTTTATAAGGATATAATTGGCCTGTTGACAGTTCAGGGTGGATAGGATTCTATAATGACTCACAGTATTTGCCAACCCTCCCAAACCTTTGCTTCACCAAATGTTTGCTTAAGATGAAGTGTTTGGCATTATGCATAAATATCAAAATTCGCCTTGGAGAACTTGCCTTCCAAGAGCCATGATGTAACACAGCAGCTGTCCCCAAGGTACAATCTGAAGGAACCGAAATGTCCTCCTCTTGTGACTTTCACCACCCTCCCTGCCAAGGGTGTGCCTCCCAAAACAGTGGTGGTCTGTAGATGTGAACATTAACATGCACATGTGCATTTTATTTTATCTTATGTTTTTGGCATCCTAACAACTTTCAAAGCTAGTTTGAGGATGTATGCAATAAAAGCATAGTGCAATCGCCCAAAATCAGTTAAGAAAATATAGAAGATCAAACCGGTAAATTGCAAACTTGAGATGTTTTCTCAATGTACTACCTCTGTCCTTTCTCTTATTAGAATTTTAACTCCCTAGGGCAGAGAATCTACTTCCCAGCTATGTTCCCGGACTATAAAAGAAGTCCCTAGTACATAGTAGGTACTCAATAAATAAATGCTGACTGAATAAAGCAATGAGAAAAGTAAGCAAAAAAAAAATTTTTTTAGCTAAAAACATCCGTATTTCTATGACTGAAAATTTAACCTTGAGCTTGCTACTATCCATGTGAAAGGAAGAATCATCAAAGGTTACAGAATTCTTTGTCTAATAAAATTGCCAGAAAATAAAAATAATGTTTTTCCAGTTTCAAAGTTTTTCATGAGAAACTTTGAGGGTAATGAGAAACATTAACATCTGTGTCTTTACAGATACTTTTTTTTTAACACAATGTCTGACCTGTGGCTGTTTTTGCATTAGCAAAATGAGCAGGTAAAGCATATTTTATATGTACACATGAACAGTTATGTGTTGTATGTATACACTAACATTTAGCACTTACTCTATCAAGTTCTTACCAGAATACACAGCCTGGGACACAAGTAACAGCTGATCAAGCCAATGAAAAACCTAGGTTGAGAGCAGAATAACGTTTGGCTGCTCTCAGTGACTCACATCTGTAATCCCAGAACTTTGGGAGGCCAAGGCAGGGTGATCCCTTGAGAACAAGAGTTTGAGACCAGCCTGGGCAGCAAAGGGAGACCTCATTTCTACAAAAGCATACTTTAAGAATTATCCAGGCCTGATGATGCACACCTGTAGTCCTAGCTGCCCAGGAGGATAAGGCAGGAGGATCCTTTGAGCCCAGGAATTCAAGGCTGCAGTGAGCAATGATCATGATATTGCAGTCCAGCCCGGGCGACAGAATGAGACCCCCACTCAAAAGAGCAGAATCATGTTTAGCTGAAGAGAGCATGGCCCAGAGAACTGCTAGAGCAGGTTTTGGGAGGCTGAAAGCGAGTCAGTCATCAGAACTTTTCCTGCCTCATGCCTTTATTCGTGTGTCTGTCAAATCTCATCCAGGGCTCAAATCGCATTTCAAACACCAAGTATTTCTTAGCTTTTCTCCATCATCTGCCATAACCTAGACAGTGTGCTAAGCATTCACCACACATAGACGCCAGCCACAGCTCCTGCTTCCATGGGGCTCACAGTTGAATGAGGAAAGCATCCTCTAAATAAATACTTGTAATTTAATCTGATGAATGCTATGAGAAATGCAATGCAATGTGACGGGCTTGGAAGAAGAAGCAAATTATATTGATTGGGGAATCATTAGAAAGCACCAAAAAGATGTAAAATTTAAGAGAGTTTTCAAGGATGAACTGGAGTTTGACAAACAGAAAAAGGAGGCACATTTTAAGCAAAAGGAGCAGCAAGTGCAAAGGTGTGCAAACCAGAAAGAATCTGAATTGTTCGAGGGATGGCGCGTGGGCCAGGGAGCCCTGAGTGCATGTGTGTTAGTACTGACGCAGGGTGAGGTTGGAGCGCTTCCGTCAGCTCAGACTGTCCACGGGCACGTTTAACTTGTACATCGTGCTTTGCAGCTTTTCTTAGCCAGGGAGCATCATAGGAAAAAAATAAAAACCAAAAGAGTGACATGGCCAGATTGGTAACTATGATCTCTCTTACCATTTTTATCCCTTACTGCAATTTGTTGAAACTATTTTAATAGCAATTATCATGTTCCTCCTTGTAGCTAAGTTATTTTTTACCCTTGTCTAATCGCTTCTACTGGACTGTAAGATGATTTAAGGAGAATAACTATACCTGGCTCATCTTTGTCCTCCTTGAAGCTTCTCTTGCATAACTAAGCAGTTGTTCCATTGATTTCATATTCAACTTACTATTCCGGGAAAGGGAAGTAGAAGAAAGGAAGCATGACTCTAAGATGGGCAAGGCCAAGGAAGAGTCATTTCTCCCATGGGGAAGAACACAGAGCTACGCTACTTCAAGCAAGTTAAAGAACAGCTGTGGCTGGCCGTGTGCGGTAGCTAACGCCTGTAATACCAGCACTTTGGGAGGCCAAGGCGGGTGAATCACCTGAGGTCAGGAGTTCGAGACCAGTTTGGACAACATGGTGAAACCCCATCTCTACTAAAAATACAAAAATTAGCTGGGCTTGGTGGTGGGCACCTGTAATCCCAGCTACTCAGAAGGCTGAGGCAGAAGAATACCTTGAACTCGGGAAGCAGAGGTTGCAATGAGCCAAGATCACATCACTGCACTCCAGCCTAGGTGACACAGCAAGAATTCGTCTCAAAAAAAAAGAATAGTTATGGCTAATAAGCATTTTAGGGGAAATGACAATTAAACTAAACGGCTAATGACAGAGGTGATGGATAAGACAAGGATGAGAAAAAGCAGACAGAAGACTTTCTAGGAAATTCAGATTCCTCCTGAGAAAAGCATGGAGGCAGGGGACGGGACAATTTAAAGATGTAGAAGAATCCTTTATTCCTCACAATTTCAAAATCGTTTGGTGCTACTTACTAAAGTAGAAACACTTGAATGACTCTGGTGTTTACTTCATTTCCTCTTCACTCCCTAACAGCAATATTAGTGGAGGTTTTTTAGTCTATTTCATCTTCTGTGTCTATCACACCAGCATAGAGTTACCAACAGTACTGTTTAACAGAGAACATGAAATCTCACGCAAACGCTGGAGATGTTTGCTGTTGTGTTTCCTTCCTTTGATTGTGACCTTTCATTTTGGAGTGCTGACTGACATGGAAATCTCTGAAGCACAATTTTCCAGTGAACTTGGCCCATTTGGAAATGGCCCGTGTTCATCCTCCTTGAATGAGCATTTTCCCTAGACCATGTGCATGTTCCTGCGGCAATAACTGGGCTGCAAATTAAGCCTGAAACAGATATGCCATAGAAATATTTTCTTTCTCAACATGCAAGCCGTTTTAAAGCTACACCTAATCCTGATCACTGGATCCTGTCAGATGGGGCCTCTTTAAAACCAAAATATAAGTTAATAAGCAGGTGAGATGATCTGTCTCCAGCAAACACACTCTACTTTAAGAAGTGAAAATGTTTTCATCATTCGGAAGTTTGCTTTAAGCTTTCTCATCTAATGCTTTTTGTGAAGTTTAAAAATGTATCATATTATGTTCATATGGAACTAAAATACAATTGAATTCATAGCAGAACTCTGATTTCTGATCCACGGTTTTGTTAGTCTGATATATTGCTTAGGAGTCTTAATTATGAAAGCTACAATGGTAAGGTGGTAAAGTGCATAGATCATGAGCTCTGGAGTAATTGCCTGGGCATAAACCTTGGTTCTCTTACTCAGATTTTCTGCCTCTATTTCCTTCTTTCTAAACCAGAGGCTACCGTGAGGATTTTAAATGAAATAATCTACATGATGGCTCTGGGCACAATGCTCACCTCAGGGTACGCAGTCCATGATTAGCCATTATCATTATCAAACACTGTCATCATTATTAGCCTTTATGTATATTGTATGAATTCATTAGGCAGCTAATGTTCTATAGATGAGGTTGGCAATTTTTTCTGTAAAAGTCCAGGTAAATATTTCAGGCTTTGTGTACCATACAGTCTCTGTTCCAACTACTCAATCTGACATTGGTCCAAGAAAACAAAGACAATCTCTACATTCAAACTCCTGCCCATGAATTCCAATCCAGCATACATGTCAAAGGCCATTTTCCTTGCCCATATTTTCAATGACCTTGCCCACTTCCCTACCATTTTACCTGCCATCAAATTGGGATCATCTGTCTCTGCACCTTCACCTGGAAGGCTGAGCTCTGGTGGAATTACACAGATTAATGACACTATAAATACCTCACATTTAACTTCAGCCAGGCCCTCACTTTTGCCCATAAATCCTTCTTAGGAAACTTCTTTCCCCCTTTTTCTACAACAGCTATTTCAAATCATCTCCTGTCCTCATAAACTTCCAACGCACAGAAGTCTCAGTGTGGGAACTCTCCTTTCTTCCTATTATAAATTTTTGCAGAGAATCTCATTCTTTCTCTCTCTTTCCCTCTCTCTCTCAGCCCCCTCACACACATACACACACATGCACACACACACACACACACACACACACACACACACACACCCTGTTACTTCTCTTCTTTAACAATGAAAGAACTGCGTCTTCATACCTGAAGCTAAACACCTCATATTACATTCATGCTATAGTAACTCATTTCTTCCTACATATTTTGAGAGCTGACCTAAAAATCATCCCCACTTTCTTACATTTATTTTCAGCTTTTCCCTTCTTACTGCCTAATTCCATTTGTATAAAACATGTCACAGTGCTCTATCCTAAAAATGAACAACAAACCTCACTAGAGTCTAATACTTTTGTTCAACTACTACCTTCTGTCTCTCTTTCTGTCTATTATCTCTTCAAAACAGTCCACCTCACCTGTAATATTTTCTTCCTTTCCTTCTTTCCTTTTCTTCCATGTAGCAATCTGGGCTATATTTCTATTGCATACACTGAAACTGCTGTTGCTGATGATGCTAAATATTCCCAATTTGCTAAAATGAAAAGGTCAGGTACTGCTTCCTGAGATATTTTCTTTCCCAGCTTGCATGATATCCAGCTCTCCTGGCTTCCCTTTGACTCTCTGAAGGATTTTCTCTCTTCCTTCTTTTTTCCTCAATGACCTTATGCTTTCTCATGTCTTAAAGTGCCACCCATAGGCTAATAATCCCCAATCCAGCTCCGCTCTCTCTCCTTCTGGGCTCCAGACCAGCATCTCAAATCCCCTAGACATCAACACCAGAGTTACCAAAGGTCTCGCAACTGCAAAAGGCTCAAATCAAAATCAAGCTTTAAAACAAAACAAAACAAACACAAACAACAACAACAACAACAAAGCTTGTTCCTCCACTTGTAGCACATAAGTTAATGGCACCACCCATCTGGTTGTTAGGCAGCAAACCTGTAATGCTGCCTCGGCATCGCCTCTGCCTTTAATCAGTTACCAAGTTCTTTCCTCTCTATCACCTATCTCATGGCCCCCAGACCCGCTGCTTCCCTGAATCACCAGCTCCCACTTCAGAGTCCAAGATGGCCACATTTAATAGCTGTCTAGACCAAGTGCCAGGACTTGTGCCCAGTCTCTAAGGGGCTAGGAAAGAAAATACTTGGAGATTTCACATCCCATGACAAGTGAGCTCAGTTTCTCACTGAGGCTCAGAATATGAGGAATTCTCCAAAATGAAGAAGTCCAGATGATGGCAACTAAACACAAAAGCATGATAAATGTCCACATCCCCTGGATTACTGCACAAGCCTTCTGGTGGACCGCCCTGCTGTCAGTCCTGTCTTCCCCTTCCCCCACCTCTGTCCCCAATCCAGGCTGCAGTCACTTATCTTTCAACAAGGTAAGTCTGGTGATGTTTCTCAGACTTCACACTCTTCCTTGCCTACTGACCACCCATAAGGTAAATACAAACTCCTTGTGTGGCTCCAGGCCCTCTCTGCCCTAACTCCTGCTTTCTAGCCTTATCTCTGGTTATTTTCCCATCTCCAGATAGATTTCTGTTTAGCTGAAATGCTTAGTGGAGTTACCTGAGTCTGCCATGCGCTCCCTGGGATCCAAGTCTTTTTTCTTCTTCTTTTTGTTGAGACCAAGTCTCACTCTGTTGCCCAGGCTGGAGTGCAGTGGTGTGATCTCAGCTCACTGCAACCTCCGCTTCCCAGGTTCAAGCGATTCTCCTGCCTCAGCCTCCCAAGTAGCTGACACTACAGACATGCGCCACCACGCTCAGCTAAGTTTTGTATTTTTAGTAGAGATGGGGTTTCACCATGTTGGTCAGGATGGTCTACATCTCTTGACCTCGTGATCTGGCTGCCTCGGCCTCCCTAAGTGCTGGGATTACAGGCGTGAGTCATCGTGCCCTCCTGGATCCAAGTCTTAGAATACGTTTCTGCCGGTGTGCTCTTCGCCTTACCCCTTCCCCATCCCTCACACATCATTCTTTCAGCTTTCTGTCTTTCATAAATGCTTCCTAATCCTGACCGTGCTGTTGCTTCTAGGTGCTATCACAATACTTTGTTTTTCTATACCACTGCAGGATGACTATAGCTAACAATAACATACTATGTAGTTTCAAATAGCTAGAAAGAGGATGTGGAATGTTCCCGACATAATGAAATCCTAAATGTTAGAGAAGACAGAGATGCTAGTTGCCCTGATCTGATCACTACACATTATATGTATTGAAACATCACTAGGGACCCCATGAATATGTATAATTATTATTTCTCAATTTTAAAAATAAAATACAATTTTAAAAAGACATACTAAATTACATATGCTTATTATTTATTTGCAATTTGTATTAAGTTCCATGAGGGCAAAAACCTTCTCTTTTTCAAGGTAATATCCCTGTCCTAGCACACTCCCAGGCATGTGATAGATAGTCCATAAATACATTTTGAGTAGGTAATTCTGGTCTATGTAGTACAGCCATCCCAGCTTAGGCTTCAAAATTTAGTCACGTCAAGAATCAAAGGTTTTGTTGCAATTATCTCCTTGGATTTTCAGCTTAGCCTACCCCAAATCTGGTTGACACAAAATGTTTTTCAGTCTTCTTTAGCACCGATTTTAACACAAAAACTGAATTTCTCTCAGTTTAATTCAAAATTCTCTCAGTTTAATTCAAAATTAAAAACATAAATAAAAAATAACCACAGTAGCTTTCTTTCAAAGAAAAATAAATTTTGCAAGAAATGCAATAAATGAAAATAGAGTCTATTGTGCCTTTGGTAGACAAACATCCTTTCAGCCCCCGAGTCTCCTCTTCTCCATCTTCACGTCTCTTCTGGATCCATGCTACCTGATGACTCATCTCCCTACACCTTGTGAGAGCTGATCCCGATCCTGCCTTCCCCTAAAGTTATCTACCACATTTGCCAACCGTTGGGGCAATGGCACTTCAGAGCTCAGTACTGAGAGAAGCCAAGCTGCCTTATTAGGACAAACGATAAAACATTTTGAAGTAGACAAAATGGGTGTCTACTTCGTCTAGACACTGGGTGTCCTCGCAGTGGAATTCTGGATGGGCTCTGGTCCGCCTTCCAGGGTCCTCTAATTCCACAGCGGTAGATGCCTTTTATTGTCTTTACAATTTTACAACTCTGTAAGTTGGAGAAATCTAAAAACAATGCAAATTATACTGGTACAGAGATATAAAAATAATTTTTTTCTGGTAGAAATTCTATAGATTTCCACTCTTATAAATGATTCCAAACATTATATTTTATGCTCCATAGATATTAACTGGTTTTAAATCTATTACCAACTTCATTTTACCATTCCTGATTGCCTACATATGTGTCTGGGCTTTAGCACCTCCTCTGAAATGGTTGTAATATATTACTAGTTTTCTCAATTAATTTGTTAAATTAAAGCTCAAATACATGTTATTTTATTCTTATATATTTACTATACCTTTGCCTTTTCAAAATTGTATTTTAACTGCCTGTTTCTCATGAAGAAAATATATTCAAGTATTAAAAATATACTGAATATAATTGTTCTCCTTATATGAGCCATATCTAAATAACTGGAGACCAGCCAGCCAAGATGTTTCAATTCTGCAGCACAGACAGGACAAAGGAATTAGAGTGATATTTGGGTTGACAAAGTCAGCGAGAATGATGAGACCCTCTGAAGGATTAAGGATTGAGTTGAAGAGTATGAAATATGGTTCAGTAGATAGAGTAAGGCTAGCTTGTGGAGAATCTAATAATTCAGGCTCAAAAAAAGTATCTTTCTAAGAAGACATCTAAGACAAAAGTACAGCATTCAATTTAAGAAGATGGGATACGTTGATATTGAGTTTGAGGAGCTCTGATTAAATATCTTCTGTTTAATTGGTCTATGACTCACTACGGCCAATGAAGTGGTAGGTTCTCGAGGTGGATTTCTGTAACCCCCTAGACTCTTGCATAATACTGTTTTGGGGTTTTGTTTTGTTCTTTTTTGTTTGTTTTGTTTTTTTTGAGATGGAGTCTCGTTCTGTCGCCCAGGCTGGATTGCAGAGGCACAATCTCAGCTCACTGCAACCTCTGACTCCCGGGTTCGAGCGATTCTCCTGCCTCAGCCTCCCTAGTAGCTCAGACTACAGGCACGTGCCACCATGTTCAGCTAATGTTTTGTATTTTCAGTAGAGACAGAGTTTCACTGTGTTAGCCAGGATGGTCTCGATCTCCTGACCTTGTGATCTGCTGGGAAGCTACTTCTACACAAGCAGCTCAGTTCAGTCCTCTGGAGACAACCATTTCTGGGGAATGCCCTACCAAATGTACCCCTGACTGATACAAGGTAGAAAGATGAGGTTCACCACATCCAGGAAGCTTCCATGATTCCCTCCTAGACTCAGTCTTGTGGCAGAGATCACTGCTGATTTTCTAGATCTTCTCTCTCAGTATTCTATGAACAATATACAGCAAAAGAATGACACACTTAGAGTAACAAGGAGTCATTGCCTCACAATATTTAATTCAAAATATCAGTGGAATTTAAATTGCTGTAGTAGCTTACAGATAACAGAACATCTCTTCTGTAATTTGGTGATATTCCCATGTCAGTGTTCTATGCAAGGCCTCTAGCTCTCTCACATACCCTTCAAGATTAGATGAGGCTCTCACAGCCCCCAGGTTTTTTCACTTTCCTTTGAAGCCTTATCAAACTTTTATATTCCTTGTTTAATACCTTCTCCATCTCCTCCACTTTCCCACCTCCCATGACTTTTAACTCCTTGAACATGATGACTGTGTGGTAAGTCTGAATCAAGAGTCAGCAAACTTCAGCCACTGAGCCAAATCCATCCCAATACTTTTTTTTTTGTATGGCCTGCAAACTAAAAATATTTTTCTCCTTTTTAAACTATTGTTTAAAAATCAAATATGAAAATAATAATAGTTTTGACACATTAAAGTGATATAAAATTCAAATATGAGTGTCCATTAATAAAGTTTTATTGGCACACAGTCGTGCTTATTCATTTACATACCACCTATGGCTGGTTTTATGCTACCATGCAGAGTTGAGTAATTATAACAGAGGCTGGATAGCCCACAAAGTCAAGAGAATCTACCATCTGGCCCTTTACAGAAAAGTTTGCCAGTCCCTGGCATAGAGCACAGCTGTACCTCTAGCACCTGAAATTTAGTAGTAAGTGATTATTACTATCTGTTGAACTCTTGCATGAATGAATATGAATGAACATGACTGGAAACCATCAAGTTTCCAAGATTTCACTGAAAACCGTAAATAAATGAAAACTGGAATCCTTAAAATGTATTTTGTGGTTTAGAGTTAGATGATCAGAGTCAGATTTACTAAAAATATCAATATTCTATTGATCTCATCACATTAATCTAATTAGAGCTTTAATAAGGTGGGAAGGGGGCTGGCTGGGAGAATCACAGAATGTCCTATCCTACTAATCTTTTCGAATGATTTAATACTGCCTAGTGAGATCTTTGATAGCACTCACAGGGCATGTATTAAAATAATAAATGATGAATGCAGTGTACTTGATATTTCCTCCAACATGAAGAGTAAAGAAAATTCATATTAGTTCACTTCAATGCTTCTCCCAATTCGTGATTTAGAAGTTTTATGATAAAATCGGGGGAAAAAAAAATCATTGCTACTAATGACATTCTATGCTGTCTTTCAGATAGTAAGAAAACAGGTTCCGGTGCCTCTGGCTTTCCTGTCGAAAGCAGACGCCGAGTGCATGAAGACTGTTCGAATATGTCAGGGACATCCTCCCATGAGTCCTTCTATGACTCCCTCTCAGACGTGCAGGAAGAAAGCAAGAATGCTGACTTCTTCCCAGGCCTTTCTGCTTTCCTCAGCCAGGAAGAGATAAACAAGAGCCTTGACCTGGCCCGGAGAGCCATCGCCAACTCCGAAACAGAAGATTTTGACTCGGAAAAGGAGATCTCGCAGATTTTCAATCCCTCTCCCGCAAGCCTCTGCGAAAATCCTTCCCGCAGGGAGACCAGACTGGGTGAACACACCCCAGGAAGACCTCAGGATACCAGGTCGACCCCGGCCCAGCCTCTGGCAGAACCACGAACTAAGAGTATCTCTTCGCCTGCGTCACAAAGGAAAGCGGCCATGTCTCCCCTGCTCACCAGGCCCAGCTATATCCGGAGCCTCCGAAAGGCTGAAAAGCGGGGTGCAAAGACTCCCAACACGAATGTCAAGCCCAAAACGGCGACTCCAGGAAAGGCTGGCCCCCAGAGCCAGCTGTGTGATAAGGCGGCTAATTTAATTGAGGAGCTGACGACCATATTCAGAAAAGCCGCGAAGCCGAGAAGCAGAAGCCCGAATGGGGAGTCCTCGTCACCAGACAGCGGGTACCTGTCTCCCCAGAATCAGCCGTCAGCCCTGCTGAGTGCCTCAGCCAGCCAGAGCCCTACGGAAGAGCAAGGGGAGAGGGAAGGAGAGGTCCGATCTCCTGGGGCCAGGCACTGCTACCAGGCCAGCCACGACGCCGCAGCTCCGCCCGGCCGCAGCTCTGACGCACAGCCGCGCAGCGCGCTCCACTTCCGAGCTGCACCCAGATTCATCCAGAAGCTGAGGAGCCAAGAAGTAGCAGAAGGGAGCCGAGTGTATCTGCAGTGCAGAGTCACTGGAAACCCCGCTCCTAGAGTCAGGTATGAGGCTTTTTGAATTACGCATAACAAATGATGTTGTTGACTTTGGTGTTACTTTAATATGGGAGGAAGGAGGATTTCCGGTGTCGCAAGCCTTCCGGAGACAGAGGTAGAGGACTTGCAGGGAGAGAAGCATCCCAGAATTGCAACTACGAGCGGTGCTGGTTGTCCCTGGCCAGATCTCTCTGTTCTCATGCACCCTGTGTGGATGGAGGGAAGGCCGAGGACTTGAGCAGGCAAAAAGGAAGGAGAACGGTTTGTTCTCTAAGACAGTGAAAGTAATAAACTAGGCACGCTTAAGATGTGAAACTGATTTACTCCAAGGGCTGTGAAAAGTGTGAGTTGCTAAAGATGGTTGAAAGCACGGCTAAAACTGGCAGCTGTCTAGAAGTGAAGGCCCAAGTGTGCAGAGGCCGGCCTTCGGATTAGCCCTCAATAACGCATAGAAGGGAACCATAAACCCCGAGGCCTACTTGAGGAGACAGAGTAGGAGGAGGCTGAGGGTCAAAAAACCACCGATCAGGTCCCGACCTCATGACCTGGGTGGCAGAATAATCTATGTGCCAAAGCCCTGCAGCATGTAATTGACCCATGGAACAAACCTGCACATGGATCCCCAAATATAAAATAAAAGTTGGAAAGAAGAAAATAAAATTCTCACATACAAGAAAGAAACAACAAACAAACAAAAATTATCCCCCACGTAGGTAATTCAGCCTCGGGCCTGGGCTAACTAGACACCTATTCAGTAACATTAGCACACACACATCCCTTCAAGGTGATGCAAAGAAAGAAGGCAGAACTTTCCTAAGAAAGAGATAAACCAAGTCAGGAGCTCCACAGGTCTGTCTGTGATTTCTACACAGGCTCTGGCCACTAGAGCATAGAGACAGCGAGAAGTAACAGCGAAGGGAGTGTGCACATAGAGTTAATAAGCACTGACACCACCGTGTTCCTTAGAATTCCCGTAACTCTTCTGACTTCATTGTAGAGGATTTATACCTTCTCCTGTGCACAGATTTTAGGACAAAAGACAGATACTGGCCTTCTGCAGGGTTTCCAGCCATGATTCCGTTTCTCAGCTGTGTGATGTTAGTCAAGTTACTCTACCCCTCTGTGCCTCAGTTTCTTCATCTGTGAATTGGGAATGATACTACCTACATCGTTCTGTTTTATGATTAAATAAAATAATACGTGGGGGAAAATTAAAGCAGTGCCTTACAGCTAGTAGCTGCTGCGTTAGCATGACCTATTATCTTTATTATTTCTCATTTCTTCATTTTATATGGCAAAATGAAAATAACACTTCAAGTCAGGATTATAGTACAAAAATAATTAATATTCATTTATCTTGGAAGTTTTGCTTTTATTCATGCAGAACGCTTTACCTAAATTGCATAAATATTTTAAAAGTTAACTCAAAATTATTTAATTTGGAAGAAATTGTAAAGTAGACATCACTGGCTAAAGACTGAAACATTGGTACTTTCTCTTTTTTTATTATAACAGCAGATATTTATTGGACAGTTGCTATGAACCAGTGCTGCACAACATTCTTTACACAATTATCTCATGTAATCTCCACAATCACCATCTTTAAGAAGGAAGCTGTTATCCTCACCATATTTCATATGAGGAGACTGAGCCTTAGAAAGTGGGAAAAATTGGTCCAAATTTATAGCTTCAGGTGCCTGCCCCCCGTCCCTGGCCATATGAATCAAAATTGCCCGAAATCTTTATTTTTAACGGCTTTATAGAGACATAATTGGCATACAATAAAGTTTCTTTATTTAAATTGTATTTAACATGTATAATTTGATATGTTTTAACCCCATTAAACCATCTTCACAATCAATATCGTGAACACAGTCCACAGCTCCAGAACCTTCCTCCATTCTTTTTGTAATTATTCTTTTCAGTCCTTTGCTGACACACCTACTTTCTGTCCCAGGCTGCCGCTGCTATGCTGTTTGTCATATAGATTTATTTTCATTTTCTAGAACTTTATGTAAATGGAATATATTATTTCAATGCAGTACATCCTCTTGATTTGTCTAGATTTTAAAATTTAGCATCATTACTTTGAGAGTCTTCCATGTTGTTGCATGAGTCAATAATTCATTCTTTAATATTGCTGGGTAGTGTTCCGTTTTTGGATATACAGAATATTCAGGTATGGTACTTTCTTATTAGTAGCATTTCACAGAGCATGAACTTCCCTGCATCTCTCATCCTGTGCCACTTACACAAACGTTGCAGTGTTGGTTTCTTAATCTGACATCATTGTGCACACACGTGAAGTGAACATCAGTAGTACTGGCTGAAAAGTCATGTGATTAGAGACAGGCAATATTTTCCACCACCAATTCGTTCAACTGATTCACCCCGAGTCAGCTTTTACAGTAATTTTACTATAATTGTTTAAGAAACTGACAGCAGGGGGCAGTAAAAAACTTTAAGATGTTCATTTAATTAAATGTCGTTTAAATTCTGCATTTATATATGTTATTTATATATTATTTTTATATACATTATTTATATACATGAAGAATTTGTTTTTTTACATTTTACCTTTTACAGAAATGAATCCTTTCAGATTCTATTTGAATTTTTTTTTTTTTTTTTGAGATCGAGTCTTGATCAGTCATCCAGGCTGGAGTGCAGTAGTGCGATCTTGGCTCACTACAACCTCCGCCTCCCGGGTTCAAGTGATTCTCCTGCCTCAGCCTCCTAGCAGCTGGGATTACAGGCGCCCACCACCATGCCCAGTCAATTTTTTTGAATTTTTAGTCGAGACAGAGTTTCACCATGTTGGCCAGGCTGGTCTCAAACCCTTGACCTCAAATGATTCACCCACCTCAGCCTCCCAAAGTGCTGGGATCACAGATGTGAGCCACCACACCCAGCCTCTATTTAGATTTCTTAACCTACTAATCTTGCAATCAAATAATTTTCATTAAAAATACATTCTTATGTCACTCAAAACAGTTCCACAGGTTTTCAAACTACATATGGTTCCACCTACATTTACTTCCAAAACAGCCCTTCTAAATGGATTACCATAGAAAGTATACTAAAACCTTTTTAAAAAATGGCGGAAAGCAGTCCATTTAGCATTGAAGAATTAATTAAGGTAAGCAGACCGTAATTACTGTATTAAAATGTACTTAACCATCTGGTGATTCTTGGGGCCATCAAATTCACACTTCTGCCTCTTTGTGGGTAGAGGAAATAAAATTTAATTTGGTTTGTATCTGCAGTATTATTAACTAGTTTTCTCTTATCCTGCAGTCTAAAAAAGTCCAAAATTCATTGACAAATTATGCCCTTCTAGAATAATTAAGTCTTTGATAAAATGTTCCATTGTTGAAAGTTAGCTGGTCATGTTTGTACCCTGTAGAGGTTTTTGGGTTTGGGGGTTGTTTTTGGTTTTGTTTGAGAGGGAGAGTGTAGATGCGCATTGCATTTTCTTGATTTCTGTTCCAAAGATCTTGATCCTCCTTGTTATGTATTCACAAGTGCACCAGATACCTAAGAACATTGAGCTCTTTTGACTACATGAGACATATGACAGTCATAAGAAAAAATTTTTGGAGGAAATTTTCTATCAGGAAGAAAACCTTTATTAAAGATTTCCTGCAATGGGGCATTTTAGAACCTAGCTCAGACTGTGTCAGTCCAGAAGACCTAGGACCTAGAGCTTAGGCAGACCTATTGATTGGCAGGCCATCTCCTGAGGTCCTAGAAGCAGTTGACAGACGTGTGGAGAGGCAAGGGAATGTCAGGAGAATCCAAAGCAAGCCATAAGCAGAGGTGCAGGAGACGCTGGTTGGTGAGTGCAGAGACACTCTTCAGCTTTCGGTAGTTGGCAGCCGTGCTGGGAGGCCAGTGAGGTTGGTGCCAAGAAGCTTGGCGGCTGGCCAATGGAAAGGTCCAGGCTGACTTACAGGGAATGCACCACAGGAAAACATGGCAGCAGAGAGGAGAATGAAGACACAGGAACTGGAACACGGGGAGAATCCTTTACCTTGCAAGAGTTGAAGCCAGTGGAACGCAGGACTGTAGCTCCAGAAAGACAAAGAACAGAGTAGAATCTTCGTGACTCAACTTGTGCTGGGCCCAGATTAGGGAAACCAACTGCTAGGTTGACATGGCTGGGCTATGAAGCAGCTGTCTGGGGCTTAGAAAACAATAGAGATTGTTTGCTTTGGAAAGCTGGCACGATGAACCTTACAAATGTGGATAAAGTAGCCCCTGCTCAGGGAAGAAGGAACAGAAACAATAGGGTAAAGCCAGGCCAGGCCAGTCATTTCAAGGCAAGGCAATTCTACTTCACATACAGCCATTTCACCTTCTCACACTGTATGAACGAACACCAGTTATGACTACAAACAGGACTGAAAATATGTTTTCCTCCTTTATTCTTGCATATCCAACAAAATCTCAATAAGAGAGGGAAGAGCTGATAGAAGAAAACCCCATGCATAAAAATGGAAGTTTTACACAGTTGAGATAGTATTCACATGATATGCAAATTACATTAACAATTTGAATTACTACTTTAAACAAAATCAAGTCAGAATTCATTTATTTCTCTGATTATGCTCAAATGTTCCATATTCTCTTACACTCCTTCCAAACAGCATAAAGACCTGTTCCCTGACATCACTCACCTTCCCTGTTCTCTCCACTCTTGACTTTTGTGAGTTGGCAAAAAAAATTCTGAAGAATTTTAAATCAAAATTACTTCTGGTATTATAAAAAGGAGACCTTATATTTTTGCTTTATACTTTTAAAATATTTAATTATAACAACTATATGTTTTTAAACCATTTAAATGTGGGGACACCGGAATCGCAAACTGTGAAATAATGTGCCTAGTAATAGAAAAATCATTCATTAGTCATGGAGGCTGGAGTATAACTCAGGTCTTATGATTCTCGATCCTGTGCTGCAGTTGTTAATAAGACTTAGCCACTGTCACTGTGGTGTTAGAAGTTATGCATGGCTTACTGACAGCCTCCAGAAATGGAGACAGTGGAATTGTCACCTTTAAAAATCTACGCTTGGAATTCATATTCCAAATATCTTCAAAGAAATTGGTAGGCTGGCAATTTTCCAGTATCTTTCCATGTGAAAAAAGAAAACAAAGCCCTCCATGGGTGTCCTTCCCCTTTTTTGTACTAAGTTAATAATGGTCAATCAACAGAAAATAAGAATGTTTTTTAAGGTGGAGATAGTGAGCATGCAAACATTCAGTGTTGGGTAGTTGGCAGCTGTACTGGGAGGTGAGTAAACTGTGGTGCCATGGAGCTTGGCAGTTGGCCAATGGAAAAGTCCAGGCTGCATTCCCTGAAGGAATGCACCACAGGAAAACATGGCAGCAGGATCAAGACACAGGGACTAGAACATGGGGAGAAACTATGTTATTCTCCATGAGATTACTACAAATAAAACAAAGCAGTCCCATTTTATCTACAAGTAATCCAAGTCATCTTTATATTAGATTATATTATTAACATAAAGTAAATGTGCACATATGTAAAAGGAAAAAACACTTTTAAACACCCACTTGGTGTAGTAAAAGTTAAATCAAGCAATGTGTTTTAATATTCTAAATACAATTACTTACATCTAATCATAAGATACCTAGTAGGTCATCATTATTAGCTCATAAAATTTTATTTACTATATATAATTAAAAGTAATAAAATCATTTCTTTTTATAATCAAAACACAGCATATCCAATGCCTCCAATTAGTTTACATCAGCAAGACTTTGATCATCATCGAAAGTCAAAACAAGAGGGTTAGTCATATCAAATCTATGCAACTCTGTCTGTAGAAATGTCCATCTTCTCAATAGCCAGAAAAACGAGCCATCAATTTACTTTTCTTACTAAACGTATCAGTATGTGGTATCTCCCATCTTTTGACTGATTTGGTTTGGAAAACATGGCAACAGCACCACTAGCCAATAGTTTATGAATATTCAGTGCTGATAAGTTGCAGATCCAGGTGGCTTAGCCCAGGAGTGTTGTTGTTGTTAAAGAATATAGTCAACAATGAGATAACAGAAAATACCATCAGATTATCAAAATTAAAAAATCCTGACAATACATGTGTAGTTACTGCAACATGTAAATAGGTACAACCAGTTTGGAGAACCGTTTCATATATGCAATTAGTTTAAGATGTGCATACACTAAACCTTTATAGAACGCACAATTGCCTACTTGACATTGCTACCTGGATGTTTGATGGTCTTATCAAATACATCCATAACTATACTTCTGATCCTCCACTCCTCCAAAAACCTTCTCTTTCCAAATCTTCTTCACGTCAACAAAAGCCAACCCTCCTTCCAGCTGTTCAAGAAAAAATACCTTGAAGTCATCCTTGACCCTCTTTTTCTCACACCTCAAATTCAATTCATCCAGCAAATCCAGTTGGCATTACCTTTAATGTCTCCAAATCTGACCATTTCACCCCACTTCCACAAAGGAGGCTGTGCATCAAGCCACCATCATATGTATCTTTGATATTTGTACTGCCTTCCAATCCATCTCCTTGCTTTTGTTATTTTTCATCACAGTCTACATAGCACTTAGAGTAATTCTGTTTAGTGAAATCATGATCATAGCACTGCTCAAACACCATCCAGAGGCCTCATCTCTCTGATGTCACCTCCTGCCCTCCCCAAGTTTAGTCCACTCCAGCCACAGTGGGGTTCTTGGCTGTGTCTCCGTCACGCCACCATGCTTGCTCCTGTCTGGGGCCTGGCACTTTCTGCTCTTTCTGCTTGTAAATCTCCTCCCCCAGATATCTGCAGGATTAAATGCTTCATCCCCTCATATCTCTGTCACCTTTACAGTATGGCCTACTATAACTACTCTATGTAAAAGAGTAGTTGTGTTCACCCCATTCTCTATTCCACTCTCCTGTTTTTCTCCCTAGATTTCACATGACATACTGTACATTTTATTTGTTTGATTTTCATAGTTGTCTTTCTTCCTTCACTAGAATATGTAATCCCTGGGTGTAAGGACTTTATCTGTTTTACTCACTCTTGTGTCCTCAGAGCCTAGACCAGTGTCTAGCATGTAATAAGTGATCAGTAAGTATGTGCTCAAAAAACTGGAAAGAACCTAACTATTCATCAAAGAAAATACGGATAAATTAAACTGTGATATAGTCACACAACAAATGAACTAAAGCTGCATGTATCGGGATGTATAAATCTCACAAACATATGAACAACCAAAGAAAAACACGTTGTAAAAACTTACACATAAATTACATGGACAGATGTTTCCATATTTGCAAAAGAATACTATTTCAGGCTTATGGATGTAGTAGGAGTATAGAGAAATGTGTGGGAATGAGGAACACTAAATTCCAGAGAGCGGTAATCTTAGAGATAAAGAATGTGATTGGTGGGGAGTCAACTGTATTGGCGGTGTTTTATCTGTGAAGGTGGGTAGTAGAGACACAGATAACTACATCATTTTAATACTTAATGGTGAAAAATATTGACTTTCATGTTACTCTGTTATCCTTGTGATGTATCAATAAGTTCAGCAGCAATGTTCCTAATGAATATTATTATTTACTCCATAAAAACCATCCAGAAAATATCTTGGTGTTAAGCACTGTGAATCGGATAGGTTGGCTTTTAGCCATTTGTCCATATAATTTTCAGGGTTGTTTTAGTTCTATTTTAGAGCTTTTAAAAAAAATTTGTTGTTATTCTGATTTATGGTGTTTCAGTAGAATATTATATGTATTCAGTCTTGTGCCATGGATCTTTTATGGTATAGTCTACCTACTTTATTTGCTGCAGACAATTAAAAAATCTGTATTTGAGCTTCTTGTTTTTAAGAAAAAAGTCTGCATTAAGCAGAAAGGCACACACACATACACTGCGTACCTGGTTAGGACTGGTGAAAGGGAATTCGAAAAGGAACAAGTGCTGCCTGTCTCCAGCTCACCAACCCAATTGCCCCTCCTCCTGTCTACATATTTAGACAATAGGAACAAGCACAGTAGGGCAGAATCCATAAGAAAACAAAGCCCAATTTTACAGTTGCCTATTTTCTCATTCTTTTGCTCTTCTTTTAATTCACTTGAAGTCTCTTTTTTCTTTCTCTGTGTATTTGCGATGAATTGAAAAAACAAAAGCCTTCATATTTTGCAGTGGACAATAAATGTTCCCTAGAACACCAAATTGCTGTTGAACTAGAAAGTAAAAGAAATTCAACAAGAGAATGGTATCTTTATTTCCACTGAAGTGAAAAGGTAGCCCTATCTCTGACTCCTGCACACAGATGATTTCTGGGGGTTAATTCATGAAAGGCTTGTGACGCATCATGAGATTTTGTCCTCTTTCCTATCTTTTTCATTCTTTCTTAAACCTGTTTTCATCCAATACCTACCCACTTGTAATTTTCGCTTTTAAAACTAGCTATGCCTCTGCAGTAGTTTACCTGCAAGGTCATCATTAATGAGAATATTAAGTCTATTTCTGCAGACTTCAGTGAAATGGAATAATTCAGTATCCAGCAAGCCCAGGAAATATTGCCCCTGTTGCATGAATTCTTGTTTAATGACTTAAATATTATAGAGTGGCAGCAGCTGCCTTATCACCTCTTCTTGTCGACCCATGACACCATGATGCTGTGAAAAGCCCATTCCGGCTGTATAAATGCATAAAGCTATGACAGTGTTGCTCACACTGACATCTTACTGAACCAGGAAGTAAGGTTGATATTCAAGGCAAAAGTTGAATATCACTATATTGTTAGAAGTTTGAATTGGTTATGACAATCATTGGTATCTAGTCATGCGTAGCAGTAGCTAAGTTAGACAGTAGCATCAGTTTATATCTCAATGGCAAAGTTTCTAGATTTAACAAAATAAAATAAACACCAAAATAAATTCAGCTGAGGAATAAAAGTAGAGTTTTTTAAAGGTCTTTTACTTTGAATTTGTGGTGTTTCAGTAGAATATTACATGGAGTCAGTCTCATGCCATAGATCTTTTATGGTGTCATCTACCCAGTTTACTTATTGCAGATGACCAAAAAAAAAAAAAAAAAGTCTGTATGTAAGCTTTTTGTTTTAGATAATCCCTTTAGAATTAAAAGGGATTAGTGAAACAAGCATCAGAAGAGCTTAATGGTAGACAGTACAAGTTCTAGAACCAGAATGTGACTCTTGGCTCCATCACATATTGGGTCACTATAGCAAGTCATTTCAACTTTCTGTGCCTCAATTTCTTTGTTGGTAAAATGTAAATAATAGAAGTACCTACCTCTAGGGTGATTAGGAATGTTAAGTCAATTAACACAGAGAAAGAGTTTAACACTGTTAGCACATTGTAGTATCTTAATAAATATTAATGTATTATTTATAAAGTTACTTATTATTTTAAAGTGTTTACTTTTATTGTTTATTGTCATTGGCTTAGTATAAACTCCCTATACTCTACCTTCTCAAAAATATTTGTTTCCTCTCTTTAAAATCTTTATACTCTCATTTTCTTTTATACTACTAAGTATTCACAATGGTATAGAGCCAATGGAGATGGAACACTTCAACAGCATAAAATAAACAAATGGTTTATCAGAAATACAATACATCTTGAAAAGTGCTTTTGACTATTTGTTTGTTGAGTCCTAGATTTGTATGTCAGAGTCAGAATCATCACCAAGGCTGCCATGGAGTAGTGGGATACATTCCCTTGGTCTCTGTATAGCATATTATTTTTTATACATTTTTCCCTCACTTGGCCTTCTGTTCCTTCACTGCTGCAAGGTATGGGATCAAAGCCAAAGGAAAGTGGTTTGTTTCTATCTCTACTCCTCCTTCATACAACTAATTATCTCCCCATCCTCTCATTCTAACCCTCGAATCTGTGAAGGTCAGCTGTATTGTGGATTACCATCAATTTAGAACACCTTCCAAAAATCTTTGACTATAGTTTCTTGCTGTTTTAAAAGTGTTTAGCAATTTCCCTCAGTTTGCTTTGTGAGCACATGTTAAATACCTGCTAGAGTTCACTGAAAGTGGTTCCCCAACACTTTAGCCACTCTGTTTTTGTATTTCAATAATTTCAGCAGGAAGAAAAATCTAAAAATAATTTAAGTAACAAATGCAGGCTTTTCCTCAGCTAGATAAATTGACCTTTTATTTTGCATTTTCTTACTATTAAGTACTATACCATGCTGCAAAGCTCTCAAAAACAATGTGCTTTTTGGAAGTTTAATTTACTAGTATGCAAACTAGTATCAAATAGTTCTTTTGAAAGAATTTGATCCTGGAGTTTCAGAAGTTTCAGGTACTTTCACAGTCAAAACTGCGCAATGTCTCAAATCTTTTCTGCAGAGTCTGTTTTAAGTGGTTTTCGACGTGTTTCTTCATTTGCCTTGGGGCAGTACCTCCTCATGGGTCACCAGATCTCCTTAAGCATGATTACAGCAATTCAAGAACTCCGTTTAGACATTGCATTCTTTTGACATTTTGGAGCTGCTTTATGAAAACAACTGTAGCAAATACAATTTTAAGTATGAAACTTGATATAGCTGACTGTGTGACCAAGATGCAAAATAGTTCTACCAGTTGGTGCTCGAACGATGTATAACAATAGAAATGGTTCTTTCCTGTTTAATTTTAATTGATTTGAACCAAGAAATAGTATCCTATAGAATATCTGCTGAAATAGGACTAAACTGCTGGCTACCTGAATGCTATAGAGAAATCCAATCAAAAGTGTTTCCTGGCCCCAAAAAAATACTAATTGCAAGTGAAAAATAACTTTGTTCTCTCGGTTATGAGTTCCAGTGGTGAAGTCTAGTTCCCATATAACAGCATATGGTAAATTAGGCCACAGAAACAAGCTTCCAGTCGCTGCTTGTATGATCCACATGTTGTGGTCCAAAAAATGTAAATAAAAATACCCTAGGGAATAAGGACTTTTTCCCAAGATGATAGCTTTTAGCCTTGGTTGCTGAAAATGGAGAGTATTTCTAGTGAAATTAAAAACAAGTCTAGGGAAATGAATTTCCAAGTAATGGAGGAGAATCTTTGAGCAGGAGGAGAAAGAGAAGGGAGGGTATAGGGGAGAAAGAAGGGAGGAAGGGAGGAAGGAAAAAAGGAAGGAAGGAAGGAAGGAAGGAAGGGAGGGAGGGAGAAAGGGAGGAAAGAAGGAAGGAAGGGAGGGAAAGAGGGAGGAAGGAAGGAAGGAAAAATAGGAAGGAGGAAGGGAGGGAGAGAAAACTCTCATCCGAAGATTAATGGTTCTTTCTTTTAAAGTCAGAAAGATCTTCAAAATAATTTTCACCATTCTATGGGAAATTATTACAGATTGATTGCTTTGGCAGAGAATGTTCTAACTGTGTTAGTGCATAGCGAATGCAGTAGATATACAGTTGATGACAACTAGGGAGATGAGACAGAAAATGTTTCCGTTTCAGTTTTGGACTCTGAACCACCACAGACAGAGACTAAGAATTCTCCACATCAATATATGAATTTAATTATGTTAAGGAACCAGCATGGGCCGGGCATGCTTTCTAGAAGGATAATAATGAGGAAGTATTCACAAATAAGAGGATTTGTTCAAGGTCAGGGCTTAGCAAGGCCTAGTCTCTCCTGTCCAGGGGCCTTGTTATGCCCTAATGAGTAGGTCTTGAAAATTAACACCAGAAACATGGTAACATTCAACCACCATCAGATACGTCTGTGCAGCCATTGTATAGAATTATACATAGTACTAAACTGTAGGAAGTTTATACTAAAATTTTCATTTTCACTCTTGTCAAGCCTATGGTTATTATTCTAAAGTCACCAATTAAAATAATTCCTCTTTATTTTCCTACAGAGCTACTAACACTAAACCCTCATGAAAGTTATTGTCATTTTCCTAGTAATTTCAATAGATATACTAATATTAAGAGCCAACATTTCTTGAGTACTTAGTGTATGCCACTCTTCTAAGGGTACTACATGGATAAACTCACTTATTCCAATAAGGAAGGTACTGCCACATTTCTTGGATTCTAAGACATCTATTTTATAACATTTTAACATTTTTATAATCAGAACTCAGAAAAGGACATACTTACAACAGCTGTCAAATGACTGTCATTTTGTGGTTGCATTGCTTATGCACATGCAAATTTGGTCAGAATTGTTTGTCAGTTTAATTATTTACTTGGCCAGTACTATGTGCTGTTTTTTTCTTCATTAGTGGTTCATAAAATAGCGGTATCTTGTGGTGACTGGCATGTTAGATTCAGTGAACTACATATTTGTTGTTTCCATTTTTAAAATAACATACGGAGATATGAATAGCTTAGCAAAACTTCCCAATTGTCCAATTACTGGTAAGGATGGAATTCACACTGAGACAAGCTGGCTCTTTGGTCTGGACCTTTTGCTTCTAATTTTTATGGGTACATAGTAGGTGTATGTATTTATGGGATACATGAGATTTTTTGATAAAAGCATGTAGTACATAACAATCACATCATGGAAAATGAAGTATCCCACCCCTCAAGCATTAATGAGTCCATACTTTTTAACTGCTATAGTCTACTGCCCTTCTCAAGATCTGTCTCAGTGGAGTTTGGGTGAGTCTTCCTGACCATCAGAAACACCACCACAAATACTGAGCATTTCTCTAAAAGCAGAAACTGGTGAATGGCTTCCTTCCATTACCCTCAGACAATGTTAAGAATCCTTAAAAAGAACCATCGATTCTTTAGTGGTCCTCATGAGAAAACTGTGCTGTATACATTCCCAGCCCACTTTGTGGTGTCACATGAGGAAGAGTCGGTATCTTAACTCATAAGAACAACCTTCCTTGATGCAACTTGTGAGGGCCTGAGCTACAGAGCCTCCACTATCAAAGCCATTTTGCTGGGTTTCTCTCTTTCTCTCATAAACAGCACTGATCCCAAGTAGAACATAATAGATATGATTTGTAATCTGTTATAGTACTATTTAATCCTTATGTTTAGCTGCCAGCATTTTAATTAAAAATGTGTTGGCATATATTGGCCAGAATCCTGAAACATGGAATTATTCCATGTGCCAAGTCCGAGGACACAGCATTGTTGCCTAAAATCGAGGAAGAAAGGTCCCCAACCACACTTCAGTGCAGGTGACTTCTGATATACCTTTTCTACCAAAGGCCATTGCAAAATACAATTCAGCAAGATCATTTTCTACAAAATAAATAATTTTAGCTTTGAACAGGGAGCTAAGAAGAGGGAAGCATGAAGACTAAAGAAATCAAATTAACTTTGGAACAAAAGATAGACTGCTGTCATAGCATGAAAAGTCAATGAGCCCATCAAAAGGGGAGATATTCCTTTGCCACAGTAAAATTCATCAGGGGATCATATGGTCTAGTGAATCTAGGTATTAGATGTGCAGACAAGGGATGGTGTGCCTTCATTTGGGGTCAACTTCATTGACTGAAAATCTGTGCTGCTCCGTTGTACACACTCAGGTCTACAAATATCTTGATCAATTCATTTCTATCCTAGATCCTAGTATTTGGGGGAAATTTTTAATTGGAGGGGCTTGCAACATATGTTGTAAGTGCCCTGTTTGTTTTACTATTTGTTAATGGAAAATGCCAATGTGCTACTTCAAATTAGAAATACTATTACACTTAGTAATAGTTTAAACAAGATATTCCACAGAAGAATCACTCCAGTATGAGAGCAACTGTGTTTTCATTGTATTTCCTTTTCGGAATCCTAATAGGCCAATGCAGGTAAAATGATGAAACCATTAACAAGGTGTTTCTATCCTATTACAGATCAAAGTAACTTTACTACCACTGTATAATATATAGCATATATTTACATACCATATAATATATAATGTATACTGTAGCATTTATGTTGCCAATTTTAAAATTTTATACTGATCTGGTCCCTTTGACCTGCAAATCTTAAAATCTTAACATTTGTTCATCCAGTGTAGTATGTAAAATGGCTTTAGCTCTTTGGAATTGGAAGTTGTTATTCTGGAAGTGTATGCTTGAGGTGTGTGTTGGACGTCTAGGAGCAGCCCCTGCCTTCCAGCATAGAGTTCAGCTTCCAACACATACCTCAAGAACCATGGGTTTTTTTTTTTTTTTTTTTTTGGAACATGAGGCCAACCCTTAGCTACCTGCAATTTGGAATGCACTATTTGGTCTCATCAGTTTCTTGACCCTTCATGAGGTCATCTCCAAGCTCTGAGCTGTCGCACATGTGTTTCTTCTCTTTGCCTTTGGATGGTTTTCTGGCTTTCAGATTTTCACAAATCAGAAAAAGATCAAACCCAGCCAAAACCTGTCTTTCATTACAGTTTGTTCTGGTTGAAATGTTAAATTTTCTCACATCCATGGAATTGAAGCAAATTATGATCTAAAATGAAAGAGGAGTTGGGTTCATCTTTTCTCTCTCACATCCATGTTGCAAATCAGTCCAGTTTCCCTCACCATATTTAGCTCTATCTGTTGTCCTCTTGCCTCGCTTTCTTCCAGGAGGCCTTTGCATCCTCAGGTAGGTCTATAGAAACACAATTTAGCTTTCCTTTCATCATGCAAATACAATGCTACACCTGCACGAATCACTTGTGCTTAATGGATGAAGGTTGATGGGGAGGAGGTGGGGGGGGCGGAGAGGGGGAACAAGTGTTAGAAATGACCCAAGGCTCTTAGCACCTGGAGTGTTTTCTCACAGCCTCCTCTGTACAGATAATTTTGTCAGTCAAATAGAGTAAGTGGATCTTTGTTGATCAGAGCAAGAAGCAAGCTTGAAGCTAGGGGTAAAAAAATTACAGAGACACAAATGAAGGCTCCAAAAAGGGAATCTGAAAGAGACAAGGTAAAGTATTAGAAGCAGATGGTATGGTATGAGAAACAGTTCCAAGAAGCAATGAGAAAAGGCAGAGCTGGTGATAGTTGAGTGCTAGAGACCATTCCAACAACTATATCCCAAATGGTTCCAGATCAGATCTCCCAGGGAATGAAATTAATATGCAACAGTCTTCTTCTTTGCCAGCTGCTCATGGCATTTGTCTCAGCTCTCTGTGAAAACTTATGTGTACTCATGATAACAAACATGTACATGACAGCAATCCTTCTGAAATGATGCGAGTCATTGTCGAAGAGTCCCGCTCATGGCATTGCTTCCTTACGACTTTGAGTAGGATACAGAAGGAAATAAAGAGAGTAACCTCTGTACATCTTCACAGAGCCTTTCTTCATAGATCAGAAAAGTATTCCTTTGGTTTAAACTGCCACAGAATTGTGTTAAGATTATTAAAATATAAGTATTTAAATATGAGGATCATAAATCTGCCCTTACTGCTTTTGCTCCATTATCTTCTGACTCATCATCTTCCATAGACCCTAACAGATCTTCCTCTTCCCACTCTCCTCCACCCCACTGTCTTGCCCTGAGAGGCTGATCCGTGTAGACTAGAACAGACTCCTCCAGGTTTCGGGTTGGGCTAAGTCCTGGAGAGCCTTGGCAGATCAGAAGGAAGAAAGAGAAGAACTCAAGCTATTCAGTGTCCCATCTTCCTCCTATGGGTTTGCCTGGGCCCTCCTAAGTCAAATGAAGGTCTCCATTCAACCCAGTGCTTCCCTGTGTTCAGGAAAGTGCATTCACTCTCTGTCCTTTTATGGTTAGGGGTGGTAGCAATTCTGCTTTGTAGTCCCAAGGTGATCCCTCATCCCTGTGGTTTCCTTGTACCCTGATGACACCTTCAGATCTGGTCTTTCCATGAAACCCTCCTTGCATTATCTGGGTTTTAATGTGCCCTTTCTTCCTAGCTGGGACCACAACTGCTACATCCTCTTCCTGATTGCCCATGCCTAAAATGATCATGACCCATAATTATTATCCAGATATGGTGACACAAGCAATTCCTGAAATGCTTTCTTCTAAAATTGCTAAGGATTACTCACCAGTAAGTTACACACCTTCAACATTACTTTTCTAGCTCTATACTCCCTATTACTTCGCATTGTTTGCTTTTAGACTTTTTAAGTAAACTTCAACTCCAATTCCATAACTTAGTAAAAGAATCACACTGATGTGAAAGTCCAAAAAGACATTTGATGTCATAAGTGGAATTTTCTCATTCATTCTTTCTGTCAATGGGAAATGAAATGACTAACACTAAATGGAGTGCTACATATGTCTGGCATTTTTTACAAAGGACTTTATATACTTTCTGTCATCCAGTTCTCTCACAAGGTCTGTAGAGTAGGCTATGTTATTACGTGTTTTAGATGTGAGAAAACTGAGACTCAGAGAGGTAGGCAAACTACCCAAAGACATAGCCTGAGAATAATGTGTCTGGGATTATTAACACCAAAAGTTGGCTCTTTGGTAGAATTTGTAACCATGGATGATTCATACATTTGAAGTAGTGCTTGAGTTATTTAATGGTACATAACAAACCACTCCAAAACTTAGTGGCTTAAAACAATTTATAATTTTCTCCCACTTACTAGTCTATTTGAAGACTATCTACTACAGACATTTGAAGACTATCTAGGCATTTTTTTTTCATGTCTGTTATCCTGGAAAGAGTAAACTCTAAAGAGAATAAAGAATGGAGAATATCGTGGAGTTTGGATGAGGAGTGTGATACAACAGGCTTACAGTTTGAATTAGGAGTCAAGCCAAAAGGAAGGTAGGAAGAGGAATCCAGATCCATGGAAAGGAGGAAGCACCTAGCGTAAAAATTAGATGTGCCATTAAGAATTATGTTTTGGGCCAGGCACAGTGGCTCACACCTGTAATCCCAGCACTTTGGGAGGCCAAGGCAGACAGATCACTGAAGGCCAGGAGTTGGCCAGCCTAGCGAAACCCCATCTCTACTAAGAATACAAGAAAAGTAGCTGGGCATGGCAGCACATGCCTGTAATCCCGGCTACTCCACAGACTAAGGCACAAGAATTGCTTGAAGCTGAGAGGTGGAGGTGGAGGTGAGCCAAGATTGTGCCACTGCACTCCAGCCTGAGCAACAGAGCCAAACTCTGTCTCAAAAAAAAAAAAAAAATTGTGTTTTGCTCTTCAAAATCTGACTCCTTCCCTCCATCATGTAACCTGCAGCATTGTATGAGTGCAAGTACAGGGAAGGAGGAGAAAGGTACACAATTAAGAAGGCCATGGCCTCCCTAGGCACTCCCTGAACTGCATTACCACATGACAATGGAAAGCCTTAAGCTAGTTTCTGCCCCCCTCAAAAAAAAATGAATCTGATAAATCACTATGTTTAACTTATATCTGTTTTAGTAAAACCTAAGAATAATCATTTAATATAAAAAATGTTTTGAGACATTTATTACTGAAAACTATCTAAGATCCAATTCCAACATGGGTTCTGCAGTCAGAATTCTCAGTAGACAGTAGAAGACAATCACAATCACAAAATCAAAAAAAGCTGTTATAATTGTAAATCAAATAATTACAGATAAAATGACTAAGTATTGACATTTTGTTTTTAAAAGTAAACACCAGGCTAAAAAAATGAAAATACATACTTAAAGATGTAATTGTTATAGCTAAAGCAAAGCATATACCTTCTTCACCTAAAATATTGGCTTACATGTTTATTTTCATTTTAATGAAACCCAACCCTTGTATAATATGTGTAAATATCAAACTAAGTTTCCAACCACTCTAAATGGTGCACATTTAACAATATTTTATTTTATTTCATTATTGCTATGGCCCTCAGGTTCTGTGTTAGAACAATTACATACTGTAAAAAATTAGAATAATTTTTTGAGGATTTACTCTCCAGAATAGTGACTAAATATAATTTGATAGAAGTGGAGTAACAATAGCTAACTCTAATTTACCCACTGCAACTGGTAATGAAGGAAAATAGTTAAGATCTCAAAAACTGAAAGTCTGATATTTTAGCCAACAATTTCAACCTTCTCATTAAACAAAATATTTCTTTGCAGTTAAAGCCTCTGCCCTTATCCTCTCATCTTGCATTGATGTCTATTACATGCATTTGGAATATGTTATGCATGCGATGGACATTTGTAGAACACTCTTCGAGGGTAAAGCTCTGTTAGGTACTAGAGGGTACAAAGACTCACTTCATCCCTTCAATTAACCTAGAATTGCAGGAGAGAGAGAGACACATGCAACTGGAAGTTTCTCCCCATCATAGTATTGATATTATTGGTTCCTACCCTTGACAATGTTATGATTTGTGAAAGTTCATTCAAAGCATTTCTCCCTTATCTTTTCTCACCTATTGGACTCCTGTTTCTGCACATGCAGCTTCTGTGATGCATCAAGTGGACTCAGGTATAAAACTGCAGCAAATTTTTTATTCACATTTATGAGCTGAATAAACTTCACAGAAGATGGCATGAAAGGAGACAGACGAGGAACTCACATCACAGTCAAGTCCACAGTCTGTAAGTGGGCCAAGAAGGCAGATGATCTGGAAAGCTAAATATCATTTTGGGACATTCATATTCTCCAACAACCATCAATGACCACTGCTCACCTCTCTCTCCAAACTGCTCTTTCTTCTCAACTTTCTCTTCTCTCCTGTGTCGAGGTCACCACCTGTGGGGGTCTGTCCTGCAGACCCTGACTTAGCAGTGTATGAATAAAGTACACTGACACACAGATATTATGCTTTGCCAGTTTGGCTGAGGGTCTGTGGTTGCTTACAGACTCCCTGGAAAGTGCTATAAACAGATAGCAGCCACCGGCCCCTACCAACCAGTGAGACTCGCATTTATTTAGCAGTTTAATTGACAAAGGCTTGAGTCAACACCACTAGAGATTAAAGATTAAAGCACAGGTTCCAAAGCACACACCATTAGAGGATAATATCCCTGGTCAACCTCCCCCAAAAATGGCTATCCAGCTCAAAGTTTAGTTTTAAGGCCACATAAGTAAACAAGTTAGTTAGGTAAACTCCCCCACATACCCTAGCTATTTGCTTTACTTATTAATTAGACGTAAAGGGGATTTAGGCTGCCTTCAGCTGAAACTTCTACTGAAACTATGAAAAAACCCTTAGGCCATCCAAAAGGGTTTGAGACTATATTCTGTAACTTTCTCTACTATTTTTCCCTTAATATTTTTGCCACTGCCCTGAGTGAATTCCCACACTCCTGGATTGCAGTAGAAGCTCCAAATTCTTTTCCTTCTAATTACAAACAGGATATGTCCCCCTCCTCTGAAGTCTTGGCACCACCTGACACCTAGAAATTCCCAATAGAGAATCCAGTCTCTGGAAGAAATGTTTGTGCAAATTACAGAGCACATTTTAAAAATATTCTCCCTTGTGTCAAATACCCCTAATTCAAGGCATGAATAAAAAGGCCTGGAAAATAATAATGTTATGATATGATTAGAGATTGCTTCTAGTCATGAGATTTCTTGATTATATATGTGTGAATATATGTAGTTGTGGGATCATGTGGTTATTTTTTCCCCTTTTCTGCTATTTGTCATAATGTTTGGTAATAAGACTGCTTTATAGTAAAAGAAAAATTGCTTAAGAGGCTATATATAAATTTTAAGCTGATGATGATGAATCTGAAATGGATAGTTAGACACAGAACCTTACGATTATTTTACCTGAACAAATTGTAGAGATGAAAGCCTGCCTTCAAATTTTTGAAGAGGATATTCCAGGTAAAGATGGAATTCATCCTAAAGCAGAAGAGTGATGTAATACCAATTACTATAATCTAATACCAATTACATTATCACTCAGTGTCCAGCACTCCAGACCAGAGCAAAGCTGAAAAATCAGCAGGTGTGAATGACTGATTGGCACTGGACACTGAGTGACACCATTCGCATACCTTCTATCTCCATGACAAGAAAGTTGACCCAAGAAACTCAGGAAGTAAAGCTTATGCGTGAAACAAAAAAGTCAGGCCATGCTTAATACTCACTGAAAAATCATGAATGCTGAAAGAAAAATCATTCCTCACCTTGATGCTACTACAATAAAGAGACAATGTAGGTACAAACACTGTCTTCACAGGATATTGACCACCAGGTCAACAAAATCAACCACCCTACAGAGGGCAGGTTCAACAGAGAACTGCTCTATCCCTGAAGCAAATCCTTTCCTCCCTTGGCAATTGATGGGTTGGGGTTTTACAGGGAAGAAGAATCTTCCAAAAGCCCTACGTTTTTTTAAGATTTTTACTTCTCTCATTTTTTTTAACTTTTATTATAAGTCCATGGGTACAAGTGCAGGACTGTTACACAGGTAAACTTGTGTCTTGGGGGTTTGTTGTACAGATTATTTCAACACCCAGGTATCAAGCCTAGTACCCATTAGTTATTTTTCCTGATCCTCTGCCTCCTCCCACCCTCCACCCTCTGTTAGGCTCCAGTGTCTGTCGCTCCCCTCTGTCTATGTGTTCTCATCATTTAGCTCCTACTTAAAAGTGAGAACATGTGGTATTTGGTTTTCTGTTCCTGTGTTAGTTTGCTAAGAATAAGGGTCTCCAACTCCATGCACATCCCTGTAAGAGATATGATCTCGTTCTCCAAAAGCCCTACTTGTATTCCCTACAGGGAAATAAGATCTTCACTACTTCAGAGGAAACACAGTACATTCCTTATACCAGTCATCCTAAGTCTTCATTCGTAAGCATGATCTAACTATCAGAGTAACCAGGTACTGTAGGAAAACAAGAACTTCACCAAAATGAACAACTAGGACCAGTCTAAGAAGCTGAGGTATCTCAAGAAAAAATTTTAGAACAGAAGGTTTTTAAATCCCAACTAACAATAGGAAAATACATCAATAAGACCTTATTGTTTGAAGGGGAAAATAGGATATAATGAAATTATAATAGAATTACCTACATAAAAGTTTCAGAGAGTTGTCTGAAAAATCAGAGGATAAAGCTAATTTTCTTGTAGAAGAAAAAGTTACATTTTTTAAAATGCAGATCACACAGGAAAAGACATCATAAATAGGGGAAAAGGACAGAGACTTGAGAGAGATTCATGAGGCCAAGGTGCATTCAGTAGAATTCCATAAGAAGTCAGAGATAATGAAAGGAAGGGAAACCACTGAAAGAAATATTAGAAGAAAATTAGTTTTTGCTGAAGAAATATGGGAACCTTCTGATTGAAAGACACATCAATCAAGCATTGGGAAAGATAGGTGCTTAAAAAGTAATTAAGCTCTTGATGCAATCTCAAGATGAAGAGACAATTCTAAAGGCTTCTAAAGAGTTAAAATAGGTGTCCCACAATGAAGAATCAGACTAACACCTGACATTTCACTAGAAGCACCAACACCCTCAAGGACAATAATGCGAAGCATTATTTGTGTGTGTATGTTTTAGAAAGACATCTGGAAAAATATACATCAAACATTTGGGAGTTGAGGGAAAAGACTTGCTTTTCACTTTCTACCTTGCTGTTCTTTTAATTTTTAAGATCATCTTTTATTACTTTTACAACCAAGTTCTTTTAACAGTCTCTTTCCTTTCTAATTAATTCTATCCATAATTTCCCTTCAATGAATTAGAAGGGAAAGAGACAAGATGCTGTTATCTTAATTAGAATAACAGTCACTGGTGAGAAACTGAGGGAAGAAGAAGTTATAGCAATAGAAATGAGGGGCCAGAATCAAGGAAGATTTTGAAGGTATTTTTCATGATTTGGTAAGTTATTGAAATTAAGAATAAAGGAGAAAGAAACAGTAATGGTGATTCCTACAAGCCTGAATGACTAGATGTATGATTATGCCATTCAGATGAGAAAGACCAAAGGAGGAATCTATTTCGGTTGGATGTTGACATCCATACAGGGTTTACGACAGAGACTTGAGTCTGAGGTATAGGCAGAGCATTCAAATAAAGGGTCTTGCCTGTGGTCTGAAATGGGGGCTAGAGCTTGGGAGCGATGTTGGTTGGGGAGAAAGCTGAGCAATGGGGTGAGCAGATAAGAAAGAAAATGACTGATGACTGAGCCTTGCTGAGGGAAGAGAAGCCAGTGCTGCGGGAGAAGGAGTGTTCATAAGGAGAGGAGGATCTGGAGAGATCAGTGTCACAGCTAAAGAAGGACATTGTCACCAAAAAGGAGAAGGATTTGACACATCGAAGAAGACAAGAAGGAAGAGTTGAAATGCACGTTTCTGATAACAGACCATATCATCCCTCCCTCAGAAATTTCAGGTTAATAAATATTTGAATGGCCAAATAATCTTGTATAATATATTATGGTTCATCAGGTTGTTCTCATAAGGGTTCTTCATTACCAAGGGGCTTTTAACATCTTAAGCAAGGCAAGGGTAGAAGGCATCTTACAAGGTCCCACTTTTTCTAGATTTCTGGAGAAAACATGGAGTCAAGGAGTCCACCCCTTAGGGATGAGTTTCCAGAATTCCAAGCTGAGGTCAATTCCTGAACCAGTAATATTAAGTTTAAGGAAAAGATGGGCTGAAGTCAGGCACAGAGATGAGACCAAAGCCACCAGGAACAACACCAGAGCCAGAGACCAGACAGGGAAGACAAAAACACCAGTAGCAAACATGTTCATCTGAGAGTCAGTCAGGGGACATATTAGCAGTGGCACTAGTAGACTAATACCATTTTGCTCTCCAATCTTTCCTTGTCTGTCTTATTAGACAGGGAAATGAATTTTTATCTGATAATATTTCCCACAGAAAAAAGTTTTAATCGTGTATAGTCTCAAGATCTATGACCTACAAAATGTGCATATGGAGAAGATTGATACTTTTCTAATATATATTATGATGAAAGAGACTTATCTATTTCAAATGGTGTAACAGGGGAAGTGATTTCTTCATAATTTTTGGCTTTTTGTATCTTCCATCAAATAAATTTTCTCTTCTGAACTTCTCCAGTATGTATTGCTAACAACATGTCTGCTCTAATCACTTACCACCTCCATATTGTCATCTTTTCAGCCATGTATATTGTGTCTTTCCCACTGTAATCATGAGAGCCACAGGGGCACCAATTGTGTCTTATTCTCCTTTGAATCCTCTGTAGCTACTACAACAGTGTACAGAATAACTTCTCTCATACTAATTGGCTGTCATTTATCACATTACCCAAAGATAATGATTACTGAGGATTATTCCTAATACAGTTGGCCCTCCATATCTGCATCTGTGGAGTGAACCAACCTCATATTGAAAATATTTGAAAAACAATGGTGTCTGTACTGAACATTTACAGACTTTTCTAGTCATTATTCCTTAATAATACTGTATAACAACTATTTACACAGCAGTTATATCAATTAGGTATTAATGAGCAATCTAGAGGTGGTTAAGGTAGGTTATATGCAAATACTACATCATTTTATATCAGGAACTTGAGCATCTCTGAATTTTGGTATCCAAGGGAGATCCTGGAACCTCTCCCCTACAGATACTGAGGAATGACCATAATTTTTCCTTATGTAGGTCTTTATACTTTTTAAAGTATTTTAAGGTGCATAAGATCTCTTGATTTTCACAAGAATTAAGTGGCTTAAATAGGAGAGAAAATGGATTACCACTTAATAGGTGAGTAAACTAAGGTTCAAATAATTCAATGATTTTTCCAAAAGATTCAGGATTCAAACTACAGTCTTCATTCTTTAATTCTTAATTGGATTCACCTTCTGCTATCAGAGCTGCTTTTGATTTTCTGTCATTGAGATTCAGAGAACTGAACCCATATATCCTAGGCCAGTGGTTCTTTTGTGGGCCTAGGGGCTAGGGGAAGATTTCAGGGGAGTATGCATATACCACTTTCCAAGAAGAGGTTGGAAATGTGCAGAATTATCACATAGTGGGTATCACAATGGCTGGAAAGTAATTGTGGCATTTAGTAGGATGCGGTGCTTAACACTTTACAATACTGAAGCCAGCATGGTGAGAATTATTCCATTTGAATACCCATTGCATCCCCTATTAAGAAACTCAGCAAGTTTAGACAAATAAAGGGCACTATAGCCACCTCTACAAATATCTGACCAATAGTCCTCCTTTATGCTATCTATATCAAAAATCTATAAAATAAAATTTCAGCATTCTTAACCATTATTCTTAAAATGAAATATCAATGGCAGGTTTCCAAAAATTGGTCTTACAGGAGGTAACTAAGCAAAAGCAGGAATTCAGCACACAATCCAGGCTATATTCTTTGTACACAAAAATACAACTATTACATCATCAAATAGATAATCATAAAAGCAAAGTAGTGTATAATTTACAATAAGAGTTAAAGAACTCTCAGTACCTTGGTGCCAGTTAGAGACTTCACTTAATACATTTTAACTTATACTCCTTTATTTGTTTTGAAAAAAAGAGAGAGAGAGAGAACCAAATAGAATTGTCTAGAATCTTTTCTTAAGGTTAACAGCTTTCTGTTCCCCTTTCTTTAAATGTTCATTTTAATAATCTAATTATTCCAGATCTATGACTCCTGCTACTCAGGACTCTCCCAAAAGACCCCTTACTTCCGATGTTCCACTTCTACCTGTCCTATAACCCAAATAGATTCCTGTTGCCATTTCAGCAAAACAAAATGAAAGGAAATGACATGCTACAGAAGGCTTTCTTCTCAGTTTGTAGTAAACCCTCAGCGAGGTTTTCCCTCTGTTTAGGATAAAGGTCTCTGGGCACCTAAGGCATTATGCCACAGAGCATTGCCCTCCCACATCATTACCTTCCTGGGATTACCTTTTAAAACATTCTAGCATTTGTATTAGACCGTTTTCACACTTCTATGAAGAACTGCCTGAGACTGGGTAAGTTATACAGGAAAGAGGTTTAATTGACTTACAGTTCAGCATGGCTGGGGAGGTCTCAGGAAACTTAACAATTATGGCAGAAGGCAAAGCGGGAAACAAGGCACCTTCTTCAAAAGACAGCAGGAAGAGGAAGTGCTGAGCAAAGGGGGAAAAGCCCCTTATAAAACCATCAGATCTCGTGAGAACTCACTCACTATCACGAGAACAGCATGGAGGAAATCACCTCCCATGATTCATTACCTACACCTGGTTCCTCCTTTGACACGTGGGGATTACAGAGATTATGAGATTACAATTCAAGATGAGATTTAGGTGGAGACACAAAGCCTAACCATATCAGCATTGAAAAGGTTTTCTAGAGATTAGTGCTTTCAAATTATCTTTACTACAGATACATTTCTAAAAGGGTATGTCTTTGCAATTTCATTAGGTTGTTTAGGGTGAGAATATAAGGACTGACGAATTAATTTGGGAACAAAAAAACAGCTCTTAACTGTAATCCTTTCAAGTACAAACTGTGATGACAAATAGATGCTTTACGCACTCAATAACTAATAACATATCTTTGATTACACTAACATTCCACTAAAAAATAATATTCTCAATGATTGAAGCAATTATTCTACAAAATTTTCACTTAGCAGTTCTAAGACTATTGATTTGTTTTCTGATCATCTGGTATACTGGAGCAAATTGTTTAGCTGTGATGCTTTACAAAGTGCCATGTATCACTTTGTATCTCCAATTAAATTTCAATTAAGAAATCTAAGAAATCTAATAATTATCTTATATCAACCAGCCAAGAGCAGAAATTCTTCATATTGAATCATACTTACACTACTAATGAGACTGTCAAGGTTTGGCTTTATGTTTTACCTCAGATAGGTGTCCAGAAACTGTGGTGGTTGTCCAAACTCTGCAAACATCTTAAGTCTGCAAAATTTGGCTGGCAATCTTGTGGGAACGAGTTTTTTTCTGCATGACCCATAGTGTCTGCTTCAAGTCCTGGCTCAAAGTCAGGCTACAGAGGCAGACAGAAAGTGAGAGGGAAATTTTTATCTAAGTAATTTAAAGTTTCGAAAGGTTCATGAGAAAGAAAAGTTTATTTTCTTTAATACCAGGTCAACATAATTTATACCTATTCCCACATTCACATTGAACCTGTTACTACAATAATAAATTGAATTCTATCCCCACTTAAGGTGAGAATAACCATTAAGGAAACTTTCCGTGAGACAGTTTATATTCTTGGATCTTTTCCCTGTTTTAACACACGAGAATGACAATACCAAAACAAGCTGTGTTTTTATTTGAGTTGTGCTTATACATAAGCATCATAAGTACATACTGAAATATTTGCTTAAGCAAGTAGGGTATTAAGTAGGATTTAAAAAATAAGTAGAAGCAAAATGGGAATGATAATTGAAAATGTATAGAATTATACAATGTGCCTCATGATTTGAAGCATAGATACAGTGAATTATTCTGAGTAAATTAACAATCCACTTCCTTTTTTCTATCTGGAATCTAATGAAATGTTTTAAAGCCCTTGCCCTTAAAATGAAAAGGTAAGTATACAAAGAGAATTGAAAGATTTAATAGGATGAGAAATTGCTTAATATAAATCTTAGTCATGACATTCCAAGTTCAGAACCATTTGTTTTAGACTTAAATAAAACAAAATATATAAAATTCAGTTCATTTTAGCCATAGACTTCATTTTTCAAATGACCTTATGATTCTCTTCTACCTGTGCTCATTCTGTGACAGTTCATTCCAGAAGCGACACGATCATAAAAAGCTGAACATAAAATAAATCTTGGTTTCTTATTGAATTTTAAATTACATTGGGAATGCTTTTGGAATAATTCCAGACCTTAGGGGAAAAAACATCTTCCCAACTCTAAAGTCCCAGGATCCGTCTCAACTTTTCACTTTCACAGGCAGAGGCTCAAAAAAAAAAAAAAAATTACAGGCAAGCTTAAAAGATCAGAAAGTCCTTCCTATCAGGCGAGTGTGTGATTCTGCACGATTTGTGTCTGTTACAGTCATTGTGTCTTTCTCTAGCCTTCTTTGTCTGTTTCCAAAGCACAAATGTTCCAAGGTTTGGATGCTACGACTTCACATGCATGTGGTTTCGAGTTTAGCCCTTCCCCACCCCCCAAAAAGGCTGATCTTATGGACTATGAAAAACAGGCATTTCCCAGATTTAGATAAATTTATAGTGTGTAATAGAACTAGCTCATAGAATTAAAATTTGAATTTTTTAAGAATATCGTGAGTACCTACTACCTGATGGATGAATTTTAATGGCACACCTTATGTTATTTATTCTTCACAACAGCTGTGCTGTCCCAGTTTACAAATAAGGAAAACTGAGGCATAGAGAAATTAAGTAGCTTTTCCATAATTTGTCAGCTAGGAAATGACACAATCTGAGTTCAGATCTAAGTTTTCAGACTGTCAAGTCAAGTGTCACTGTTTCGGCTTTAAGTTGGGATTCCCTGGAAAGCCTAAAGGTGGTGCAAAGGCCTCTCACAATTTCTTTTCATAGTTAATTTATGAAAAATGCAACATGCAGTCTCATCATCAAAGCTCATAACTATCTTTTTCATCCCCATTGGTGCCCTGTTGATTCTTCCAAACTAAAACACATCTGCACATACTCAGAGTTCAGCTTTCTTCTTCAGTAGGCACACATGCACTTTTGTTACATGGGTATATTGCATGGTGCTGAGGTTTGTGGTTCGATAGACTGATCCAGTCACCCAGGTATTGAGCATAGCACCCAAGAGTTAGTTTCTCATCCCTTGCCCTTCTCCCTTCCTCCTCCTTCTAGAAATCCCCAGTCTCTACTGTTGCCATCTTTATGTCCATGTCATACTTTTTAATGATGTAAATAAACTATAGTGGAGCCCAAGACCTTAAAGGTCCCTGAAGCTGAAAAAAAAAACATTCATTATGGCACCGTATTATGACCAGGTCATCCCAGTCTGTGCTGTGACTTGAGCTGCTAATGATTTTCTCATTAGCAGTTGCTTTAGCTGGTTTCCATGAAGGCTTTCCATAGTGACTGGGGGTCATGGGCAACTACTATCAGGTTCCTTTTCAACTTTTCACTTTCATAGGCGGACGCTCCAAAAATAAATTACAGGCAGGCTTAGAAGATCAGAAAGGCTTTCCCACCATTCGAGTGGGTGATTCATTGGATTTGTGTCTGTTACAGTCATTGTGTCTTTCTCTACGCTTCTTTCTGTTTTCGAAACACAAAACTACAGAAACCACCTCACCCTCTTTATGTCCTTAGGGATCACGCTAATTCTGTTTTTACTCCGAAATGGGTTTTAGGATTGAAGGGCCGTGTCGAATGGTGATAATTCTATTCCAGTTAGACAAGAGCCTTAAAAAAAAAATTCTTTTAAATGAGTTTCAATTTGCATGTTTTTTTAAAAAACACCAAATGTATGCATGTGTGTTTGTTTTTACATTCTTCTTTCTTTTTGTCTTATTTTGCTTTTTAATGAGTCATTAGCATTGGAAGATGAAAAACAATTTTTCTCTAGCCAAGAAATATTTTAAGTATCACACATTCTCCTACATTGAAGCAGAGGCTCTCCAAGCTCCTTTCTTAATGAAAAGAGTTTTTAGCAGGTGGAAAGAAAAACCACACTTGCTCCTGGGATGATAAAAAGCCACTTTTCACTGCAAAAATTGCTGTAAGGAGCTGGAGTTTTTATTTGGCATTCCTTTTGACCTCATACCAGCCTTCATCTCTTATTGCATTTTTGTGGAAGGGTTATAGGTGTATTCTATGTTGTTGACTTATCATGGAGACAGTAGTTACTCTCCAAATTCCCTGTGGGCAAAGAGATTACAGTCTCCCTGCTAATAATTACACTTTACTTCTATAAAATTTATACTTAAAAGAAAACAATGGAAAATATAGTACAAACACATTGTAATATTTATGCAGATCTGTTGACTCACTGTTACTTAGGTGTCAATGAATTTTTCACAGCTCAAGATGGGGCTAAATATTCAGGGACGTAACTGCACTCATTCTTTATCATTTGTGTTATTTGGGATTTTACTTTTTTCTTTATTTTTGCTTTTCTATCATATGAGAATTGTTCAGATGACAGCACATCCAACAACAAAATTCAGCCCTCTCCCCTATGAAAATGTCCTCTCTTAGACTATCTTGTTAGTTGTGACATATTTTATTGTAAACTAAAAATAACTGGGAACTGGGTTTGTATTTATTTTACTCTCTGTCTCACTTATTTTTTTTATTTACTTATTTATTTGTTTATTTATTTGTTGAGACGGGGTCTCACTCTGTTGCCCAAGCTGGAGCGCAGTGCCAGAGCCCCAGGTTCAAGCAATTCTGCTTCAGCCTCCCAAAGAGCTGGGATCACACAGGCCTGCCACCATGCCCAGCTAATTTTTTTTTTATACTTTAAGTTCTGTGATACATGTGCAGAACGTGCAGGTTTGTTACATAGTTATACACGTGCCATAGTGGTTTGCTGTATCTATCACCTCATCATCTACATTAGGTATTTATCCTAATGCTGTCCCTACCCTAACCCCCCATCTTCCGACAGGCTGCAGTGTGTGATGTTCCCCTCCCTGTGTCCATGTGTTCTCATTGTTCAACTCCCACTTATGAGCGAGAACATCTGATGTTTGGTTTTCTGTTCTTGTGTCAGTTTGCTGAGAATGATGGGTTCCAGCTTGATCCATGTCTCTGCAAAGGACATGGACTCATCCTTTTTGATGGCTGCATAGTATTCCATGGTGTTTATGTGCCACATTTTCTTTATCCAGTCTGTCATTGATAGGCATTTGGGTTGGTTCCAAGTCTTCGCTATTGTGAACAGTGCCGCAATAAACATACATATGCATGTGTCATTATAATAGAATGATTTATAATCCTTTGGGTATATACTCAGTAATGGGATTACTGGATCACATGATATTTCTATTTCTAGATCCTCGAAGAGTTGCCACACTGTCTTCCACAATGGTTGAACTAATTCACATTCCTACCAACAGTGAAAAAGCGTTCCTATTTCTCTGCATCCTCTCCAGCATCTGTTGTCTCCTGACTTTTTAATGATCACTATTCTAACTGGCTTGAGATGGTATCTTATTGTGGTTTTGATCTGCATTTCTCTAATGACCGGCGATGATGAGCTTTTTTGCATATGTTTGTTGGCTGCATAAATGACTTTTTTTTTTCTTTCTTTCTTTTTTTTTTTTTTTACATAGTGGTGCGTGCTTGTAGTCCCAGCTACCTGGGAGGCTGATAAATGACTTTTTTTGAGAAATGTCTGTTAATATCCTTTGCCCATTTTTGATGGGGTTATTTGTTTTTTTCTTGTAAATTTGTTTAAGTTCTTTGTAGATTCTGGATATTAGCTCTTTGTTAGATGGGTAGATTGTAAAAATTTTCTCCCATTCTGTAGATTGCCTGCTCACTCTGATGATAGTTTAATTAGATCCCATTTGTCTATGTTGGCTTTTGCTGCCATTGCTTTTGGTGTTTTAGCCATGAAGTCCTTGCCCATGTCCATGTCCTGAATGGTGTTGCCTAGGTTTCTTTCTAGGGTTTTTATGGTTTTACTTCTGACATTTAAGTCTTTAATCTATCTTGAGTTAATTTTTGTGTAAGGTGTCAGGAAGGGGTCCAGTTCAGCTTTCTGCACATGGCTAGCCAGTTCCCCCAACACCATTTATTAAACAGGGAATCCTTTCCCCATTTTTGTTTTTGTCAGGTTTGTCAAAGATCAGATGATTGTAGATGTGCAGCATTATTTCTGAGGCCTCTGTTCTGTTCCATTGGTCTATATCTCTGTTTTGGTACAAGTACCATGCTGTTTTGATTGCTGTAGCCTTGTAGTGTAGTTTGAAGTCACATAGCGTGATGCCTACAGCTTTGTTCTTTTTGCTTATGATTGTCTTGCCTATGCTCTTTTTTGGTTCCATATGAAATTTAAAATAGTTTTTTCCAATTCTGTGAAGAAAATCAATGGTAGCTTAATGGGGATAGCATTGAATCTATAAATTACTTTGGGCAGTATGTCCATTTTCACAATATTGATTCTTCCTAACCAGGAGCATGGAATATTTTTCCATCTGTTTGTGTCCTCTCTTGTTTCCCTGTGCAGTGGTTTGTAGTTCTCCTTGAAGAGGCCCTTCACATCCCTTGTTAGTTGTATTCCTAGGTATTTCACTCTTTTTACAGCAATTGTGAATGAGAGTTCACTCATGATTTGGCTCTCTGTTTGTCTATTACTGGTGTATAGGAATACTTGTAATTTTTGCACATTGGATTTTTATGCTGAGACTTTGCTGTTTATCAGCTTAAGGAGATCATCCAGCTAATTTTTTTTGTAATTTCAGTAGAGACAGGGTTTCATCATGTTGGCCAGGCTAGTCTGAAACTCCTAACCTCAAGTAATCTGCCCACCTCAGTCTCCCAAAGTGCTGGGACTACAGGCATGAGCCACCATCCCCAGCCTCTCTTACTCATTTTACAATACATACAGTCTTTAAATAAATATAAGCCATTTGATTGCCCAATTATTTGCTGCAAAAAAAAATGTTGAAAAGTGTCCCTTCCAGTCAGCGGATATTTATCAAGCACCTACCCTGTGAAGACACTGTTCAGGATGCCCAGAATACAAAGAGTGAACAAAATAGACAAAAATGCCCTTTGAAGCTGACATTTGAGTTGCAGGGGTGAGGTGCAAGTGGTGGTGGATCTGACACCTAACACGTTTGTGTTATCACTGTGTGCTCAAATTCATATGTGTGTATTTCCCAAACTGGTCCAATCATCACAAACACACACATATGCACACCTTTAAGGTTAGACTGCTGTTATCCACATTTTGCAAATGAGAAAACTAAGGCACAGCAAGAAGTAATGTGTCTGTCACCCAGGTGGTGAATGGCAAGTCCCAGATGCTAGCCTAAGCAGATTGTCTCTGGGATCTGTGTTTTTACATAACTAAAACTACCACTCACAGCTAGGCATGGCAGGTTGTTCCTGTGGTCCTAACTACTTGGGAGGCTGAGACGAGAAGGTCACTTGACTCTAGGAGTATGAGGCTGCAGTTAGCTATGATCACTCCACTGCACTCTAGCCCAGGCAACAGAGAGAAAAAAGAAAATTTTAAAAAATAAATTAAAAAAAAAAACTACTGCTCCCTGTTAACAATTATTGTGGCAGGTTTTTAGTGGCAAAGAATTCTGAAGTGCTTTGCTGAGTGCTCCCACCTAGGAAATGAGTCTTTTACCTAATTTGGCATTTTATATCAACCACAATCCAGCAGTTTCCATAAACAGAAAAATTATACCATGACTATTTATCTAAAGCTGTATGTAAGGCTCTCTATATATTTATGTAAAGCTCTCCATATATATATGTGGTTTACATGTATCTCCCAGCTAACCTTTCCATATGTATATTCCATATAGATATATGGAATATATAACCTTTCCACATATATTTCCATATATATACTCCATGTGTATACTCCCTTCTATATTATATTCTATATATGTATATGGAATATATAACTTTCCATATGTATTCCATATATATATGGAATATATAACCTTTCCATATATATTCCATATATATACTTCCTATATATTTCCATATATATACTCCATGTATATATATGGAAAGGTTAGCTGGGAGAAACATGAAGTGTAACATATATACTACATTATATTTATATATACATTATATATCAATATATGTGTATATATAAAATG